>CAIGRL010107623.1:0-13256 GCA_903798325.1 Fraxinus xanthoxyloides
ATTAGTATTATAGGTCAACATTCGTATTGATGATTTCTGGTTTGTAGCATTTCTGACATTACATATTTTCAATGCATTTGGAATGGCCGTTGAAAATATATAATGTGATTTGGACCCGCCCGACACTAAAATGGAAATGCCATACATGTCCGAAGTGATATATATCAAACCTATCCAACCAAACTTTCACGTGTGGAAAAGAGAAATGGCAAAAATATGAAAGATCAGTTCACCAAATGGTAGTAGCAAGAAGCAATATTCTTCTGGTGTAAAACCATCTATACTTCTTCTCATGATACCTGATAGTAGAATTGGACATGCCGATATTGAAGTTGATGGTGCTGATTTTGTGGACACTCTACCCAGATGGTAGGGGACATCATCCCACGATAATTCTCCGTTTGGGGAGGGTCATTCTAGTGACGCAAGTAATCCACGCACACCTCATTCAACCGGGCCTCCATCGAATGATGTAAGTAGTTGGTTTAATGTTAGTACATCACATGCTGCTTAATTAACATAATCATGTCATAGTTAACATGTCATAGTTCACAGGTCACAATTTTTAGGATACTTTGAATCAGTCACAATTGAATTGGAACTGATTATAGGTAATCATGTGATGAGGTGGTTGATGAACTGAGAAAATAGTTTAGTGGACAAATCTTTGAACTCCAGTCCAAGAATCAATTGCCGAATCAACAGATTGATGAGATGAAGTCACATATGTCCTCGCTGAAGTCTGATCACCAGAAGAAAATGAACATTATTGTGCGAATGCAAGGTGAAATATGTACGGACCTGCTGGACATCAAATCGAATATGCAATTTTTATCCGAATCTGTTGCAGCATTGATTTTCGGTATGATGGATGAAATTTTGAACAAATTTAGAGAGAGATCTGCGGTAAATGTTGTGGGTGATTCTGATCCTATAGACCAATTAAGTTATTGTCATAACGGTTGACTTTCGAAACTCAATCTTATTTAACTATTGACATTCAATTATTCATTTTACTTTTCAGGTGGAAAAAAACAGTTGATGTGAAAGGGAAGCGTAAGATGGATCATGACGATAAATTTCTCCCCTCCAATCTGCAATTCGATCTGAGTATTGGATATACACAAGCAACCCGACAAAAGCAATGAAGTCAAAATATTTGCAAGTGCATGTTGACTATATCATTTCCAATGTCTTGAAGGAGACGGACTTTTCTGCGAATGAGGTATTAACAATTACTAATGTCACATTTTTTCATCTCAGGTTTATGTTGCAGTTTTTGACAAGGACTTTGCTGCGAATGATGTATTACCAATTACTCGTTTGATTTCAATTTTCGTTTTTAGGAATCGCATGTTCCCCCACCAAGCTCTAGATTGCCGATTAAGAGGGCTCCCAGGCGGGCTAAAGCACTACAGTCTCCATATGTTGGCGTGGAAGGAAAACAAATAAAGCCTCAAGGAAATGTAGTTGTCTTCCAAAATTATAGTGAGAATGCAAATGATTCTGATATTGCCGATTTTCAGAAATGGTTCCAAAGAGGATACAAACCCAATAAGTATGAATGTCATCTATTATCTAATGTGTGGTTCAATATCAATTGCTACTGCATTTCCAATGAATTTATTTTCATTTGCAGGAGGAAGTTTAATGATAAAGTTGATCCCATTAAACCACCTTTTGTAGTTGGTCAGTTCCTTGTGGGAAATAAATCCTGATGATATGAACTTGTATCGAGAGAGGTGTTCTTGAGTAGTTCAGTGCGTTGCTTAATATATGTCACGTATCTGAAATGCCACATGTATTTGATAGGTTATAAGTTCCATTCGTGTGGTCACATAATAGAATATATAGGTCACATAGTTTGTATTTTTGGTCACACATCATTAGTTATATGGTCACATTTCAATATTTATAAGTCACATGTTATATTCATATGATCACATATCAGTATTTATAGGTCATAGAGTTTGTATTTATAGTTCACAAGTTATATGAATTCAATCCACCAAGATACTTGACATTCTTTACATGTCATTTGTCTATTTTAGTTTATACATCACCGTTGCTTCAGTTGTATAACTCTCTGAATTTTTCTTCTCCTTGCATTGTAATAGCATATGGACGTGTGCTTCTACTACATTCATCAATTAGCAAGAAATGGTCCAAATGTAAAATTCAGCGCTACAACAACTGATTCGTTATTTCAGGTCAAGCTCAAGAACATATATCACACGTTCAAGCAAGATCCAAGTATAATTGCCACCAATTCACGACTAATTGACGACATTATAGGTGCACGCATCCCGTTGAGCACTTACTTGGCTGATGTGAACATTGTGTTTTTGCTAATACTGTACATTGAATGCTTGCAGTGACATAAAGTGAATGTTACTTGTATTCAATTCCTCTTGGAAGACCTACAATGATGTCAAGGTCCTTATGGGAATTGAACAATTTGTGAAAATTATACTACACCTCGTAAAGGCTATTGGAATCTGGAAAGATTTTGTTGAATTGGAGATGAAGCTTAATTTCTCACTTCCGCAATAGAAAAATGGGTAAGTTTGTGACATCCACATTAGAGGTACCACCGTTATTCCTTGGAGCTATATGTTAATATTCCGTTGTTTCATTTTCAGCTATGATTGTGGCATATATGTGGTGAAATATGCTCAATATATGCTACACAACGATATATGATCAATGTCGATGAAATTTGATGCGGGTAAAGCACGACTGGATATAGCATCTTTGCTATTCAAATATCGGGAAATCAAAAAGGCGCGACAAACTGGAGAAGCAAGTATTGTCATAAAGTGACGTTTGACATGTAGTCTGGATATTAAATATGAACATGTAATAGATAAGAAATTGGAGTATATTTTGTAGTTATTAATTGGGACTTTACTTTGTTGACTTGGGCTGTAAATCATTTGTATTTAATCAGATCTTTTATTTTGTTCGATGTTGTTGTCTAGACTTCAAATCATGGTCACAACTTACTATTTCAAGTCACATATTACTTCTACAATGGTCACAAGTCACATATAATTGTGTCACGAAAGATAACATAATAGAGCACCGGTCTGGGAGTTTTAATAATGGTCATAGCACATATCACATATTATTGAGTAATATTATTAACGGTAACAGACTATGAATATAAAGGTCATAGCACAGGTCACAGATTACGTTGTTGTGTGTAATGATAGATAACATGATAAGACGCATATCTCGTACTTTTGTTAATAGTCAAATGTTAATTTTAAATGGTCACAGCACAAAGCACGAGGTTTTGTGCACGTCCCAGATTTTTTCAATGGTCATAGGGTTTTCGATGGTCACAGGTCACATGTTTTTGTATAATAAGCAAACCAAATGTCGGAAGGTATGTTTTCAAATGGTCCCCACATGCAATAGATGTTCAACAAAATAATTAATGCTCTTGAAAGTCACAGCATTTGTAACAAAATCAATGAAAAAAAGAAATATGTTCTTTGAATGAATATATTTTTTCGTTAAAACATTACAAACGAAAATTGTATGAGAAAAGAACCAATTCATCGAATTATGGTCATTCTCTATCATTGTTTGCCTTCTTTTTCGTTATTTTGTTTTTCGATTGACTTTGATTTAATGGAACCAAGCTGGTAAAAGTTCTGCGATTGTGACTACTTTCACTACATTGTCTGTATTTGATAGTTATGCTCGCTTCACATGCTGATCTAACTCTCTTTTCGGTAGGTCTTCTACAACTTCTCTTTTGATTAGGTGCTAATAAAACATTATCACATAAATCTTTGGGCTCTATTCATTCATTTTGATTTTCAACAGGGATAATGCTTCCTTGATAAGTATTCCGGTATGCTTCTCTTGTGTAATAGTATGAACATAACTTATATGATTCCATCTTCATACTTGCAATGATAGCCAATGTATGTGGACATGATAGTTGATCTACTTGAAGCATCCTACATTTGCAAGTACGTTGTTCTATATCAACAACGAAAGATGTACTTTCATAAGAAACTGAAAATGTTGTCTCATTTACAAGAGAAACCTGTAATTAACGATCAAAGTCATATAAACAACAAGTCACATAAACAAAAATAAAGATGTATTAGGTCACAGGTCAGATGTGCTTGGTCACAAATATGAAGTTCAGGTCACAAACATAGAGATTACCCTCAAATTTCTCATATCCATGCTAATTTCCCTTAACTGCTTCTCATACTTACTCGACAAGGTTGTGAAAGTACTTTGCGCGGCTGCCTATGCTTGCAGAACCAAGATTGTGTAGTTTCAGGCAATGACTCCAACAGAGCTATGACAGGGTAGTTTTTGGCAGACTTTGTGACTGCATTAACTGACTCTACTATATTCAATGTCATTGTGGAATATTTGTTCGTAGACATGTATAATCGTGACCATTTCTCAGGCTCAACACCATCCTACAATAAAAAAAACATGAGGATGCTAGTCACATAATTTACAATAATACGATAAATGTATACAAATGTAGATTGAAGACAAAATGTATTATATTACCATGTGGTTATCTTCTTATTAATTGTGTCGAGTTGTTGCATGTTATATTCGTATTCCGATAAAGTGTAAGCACGAACTACTGAATTGAATGCTTGCGTTATGTTGTGACCCGATCTTCCATAGCGTGATTTCAGATTTTGTAGGAGATGATATGAACTGATCCCATGACATGTTCCAGGATATACATTTTAAATTGCGTTTTTGATATTATTGGACGATCCAATGTAAAACACAACCCGTCTCTATCCCCATATGCATTCCTCAAGTTTTCAAAAAATCACGACCAAGATATGTCATTCTCATTATCACTAATGTCCATTTCGATACATGTCATCAAACACAACAACAGACCTACAATATTTCCATCCTTGAATCGATGCACCAAATGCCATGAAGCAATATTCGAACCTATTGTGACCATCAAGCTGTATTCCTGTGACCGCCCCAGGATTTGTTTGCTGCAACATGGAAAAGAATCTTGGGATTTGACTAAATGATTCTATCGGGTCACCTCTAATCATTTTCAAAGTTTCCTCATGAAATCTCCAAGCCTTCACATAGTTCAAAGATATTCCATATGTATGCAACATGTCATTACGCATATCATTTGGAGTGTATATGGTGTGCGATGATGTGAATTTGTATTTGATACAAGATGACATAACTGACTTTGTCACTTGCCTATGAGTACCTAATACAATATTTGAAGCACACGTACGACCTTCTGTAATGTGTCTAATTTTAAACATCTCTGATCTGACCAGCTTTGACGCTCTGCATATCCAATCACACTTGTCTGACTACACTTAACAAGGTAATCTTTCTTATTTGACCGAACAACTACAAATTCAAACATATTTTGGATTGCATATAAGGGCAAGCTCAGCTTCAAAATCTCCTTGTTACGGAAAACCACTCCTTTCTCTACCTCTCTAGAGTCAGCTTCTGATACAACCGTGGCCACATGTTTGTAATTGTGGCATGATGGTTCTATAATTGATCTACATATATCTTTTGATATATCTAGTAAGGAGAATTCATTTTCATTAGATTGTACACAAATTGGTACCGTGATACAATGTTTGACGCATTCAGAAGCTGTGACATCAATTTTAATTGGATACTTGGAAGGGTCCTGATGCATATTCTTCAACATCATGTATGACAACACATTATCGTCATTCTTGATTGTGACTCGAGGCAAATCGCTGACCAACTCATAACTCATTGTGAATGCGACCTTAGTAGGATCCAACCCAAACTCTGTCATAAATGTATCTAGAAGATTCTTATACTCGCAGTTACGATCGACTTACACCAATGACAACCGTGATCTATTCATCAAACAAACGTGACTGCTTTCCATTTATGCCAAAGAAATCACTTAAATAATATATGTGATTAATAAAATAATGAGAAACAACAACAACACGACACACTTTATTAGTCATGGTCACATATTATATATATGTAGGTCACATTTTTATATTTAATTATACAACAATAACACTAGCTGTGACTGATTTATTACAAATTTCGAAACACATGTGTGACTAGCTTGCTGACATAATTACGATTCAGAACAAAACCATGTCACAATTTTTAAAATTGCAGGTCATATATTATGAATTCAACGTGGACACTAATGGTCACGTACATATTAGAAGATTCGAAGTGCATGAGTAAATAGGTCATTGATATCGATCTAAGTTAGAACTAAAGCACATCACGTTTTTTTACATGCAAGTCACAGATTTCAGTTTTTTTCATGGAGCAATCATGGTCACAGATGAATACCAATAATCACAACATAATCACTGTCAGTCGTAGAAGTCTTCATCGACATCGCTCAATGCAATTGTTCAAATAGAAATCAAGAAATTTTGATCAATTAATTTTGACATTGTACGATCATGCAATTATTTGATTTAGATTGACATACCCGATATCTACGAATCTACTGATTTAGAAGATGATTGATGTAGTTATTGTTTCATGAATTGCCCGATTTCTTGGTGGCTATAATCTCATTGTATTCTTCGATTCGTGACCTGAAATTTCCAATTAACGTCGCCTCAAAGAATTTTGATGACTGTAGAAATGCAATTTGAGATCTATGTGACGTATAATCATCGACTGCATAACATATTTATTTTTTGGGAGGTGAATTTGTTAGAACAGAGATCCCGACATTGATGATAACTTTAGAACAGAGATCCCGACATTCATGGTAACTCACACCTTGTTTTCAAGAACATGTCTTATTTTTAAATTAGTATATAGTTAAAATCCGAGATATAAATTTTTCCCTTTTATTAATTATTATGTTTTTATTATTATTGGGCTTGTTGTAGTGGGTTGGCCAAAACTCGTTAGGTTTTTATTATTTATATGGTTTTTTCATAGTAATTGAGTTAGACGATGATTGAATGAAATTAAGTTTTGGCGGCTGCTACGTTTTCTCTTTTTTCCCCCTCTTCTTCCTCTTCTTCTTTGGCTTATCTGCTGGCTTCTTCTTCCTTTTCTTCTCTAGTTCTTTCAGTTTCATAATTAATTCTCTATTCATCCTGCATCAGAAGGGGTATCTTTTTCTAGTGATTCCTGTATTTGACAGTATTATATACTCGAAAAGAGATTTTCATTCAAAAAGTTGCACCCTTCTACAAAATTTGCAATGAACAAATTCATTTACCTGGATTTTCATTTGCCAGGCTGCTCATAGATTAATACAGTCTGGCTGCTTGTCTCAGATTTACACCTTTATCTTGGCTAGACACAGTTGAGTGGAAATCAACTTATGCATTAGCCCAAAAGTTAGCAAGAGTTGGCCTTAAAGTCATAAAGCTTCATAACATCTGCAAACAGACATAACAGCAGTGAGCTACAATATGCACTCTCTGAGGGCACTAACAAGAATCAGAAACTGAATTAGGAAAATATAATTTCCAGTCAGTCAAAACAATATACATGTAAAGTTTTACAACATGGTATAAACGTATAGATACACATTGAAACAAGATGAATGGTCATAGAATATTCCCAACAAGATGGATGTATAGATACATGTATTCGTTAATCCTGCAATATGCATGAAATTCACGAGTCAACAATCGAGCTTCGTGAAACTTAAAATGCCATCATACATGAACCCGTGTACCCATAGCTTCCCACCAAAACATAATCATGTTTGCAAAATACCAGTGGTGATTTTGCTTTGAACCCACAAGTACGAACAAGTAAAATGGATTTAACAGCAGTGATCTGGCATTCTGATGACTTGGATCTCTTCAGAACCATCTCGCTTCTTGAATTGATAGCAGGTGATCCATTCTGATAGCCTGTAATGGTATCAGATGTCGGTAACAAATTTGAATAAGAACCATTAAGTTTTTCTTTACGATAAATCCTTTTTACGTCATTCTCTGGTGTCTCATCTGGATTAGCATTAGATGCAACTGTCTGATCTTCTGCAGTGAAATCCAAGATTCTATCAGATTCACTTAGAAAACCAATGGCTTGCCATGCATCTGCCACAAGCTGAATAGTATTCTTCTGAGGGCGTACACCCTTCTCTTCCATAATTTGGAGGAACTCCTCAGCTTTCCATGGCTGTTTTGCTTCCCCGTATCCCCATATTAGAGTTTCAAAGGTCTTCAAATTTGGAGATACATCCATCTCACACATCTTCTCGTACATTCTTAGAGCATACTCCATTTTACCAGTGCTACACCATCCACTGATGATTGTAGTGAAGATTACAACATTTGGATGAAATCTTGACGACCCCATCACTTTCAGGAGGGCCTCGGCTTTTTCTGGTTCTCCGGCACGCACATAGCCTTTTGCGAGAATGCTAAATGCATGAATGTCAAGTTCTATGCCGCTCTTAACCATATCGTCAAATATTTCTTGGCATTTGTCCATGAGTCCAGCAGAACTCCATGCATTCATTATAGTGCTAAATGTTACCACGTCAGGTTTTACCCCGAATTCTTCCATCAATGTCAGTGTCTGCATAAATCAAGAAGAGAATTAAGAAACAGAAATTTTTTCATAAGTAGACTATGAAGAGGAAAATGCCAATCCCACTTTAGTACCTAACACGTGTAATAACAATATATTAACTTTGGAATATCCAGTAGTAGCCTTGCATCTGCTAGGCGATAAATGGATAAGATCTTACATAATGCTACTTTATATTACAAAAGTCGGGAAAATCTTTGATTCATTCCTTTTATTACAAAAATAAAAAATAAAAAATCACAGTGCACGGCCTTGTTTGTTTAGGACATAAACCTCCTCTAGCTAAATTAAGAAACTGAACCAATTGAACAATATAAATGAAACTGCTGGCCGATTCTTCTCATTCGTCTCTAACACAGAATATTTCGATTGAGAAAAATTCATTTTGTCATCATCAAAAGTCAAAGCTTACCTCATCAACTCCATCAGGGTCAGTACAGTCGAGAAACCCTTTGACGAGTGAGTTGAATATGAAAAGATTTGGATGCACACCAAGATCCTTCATCTTATACACAAATCTGAATGCATCCGTCATATTACCTTCTTCGCAATAACCATTTACAATAATACCACATGTCCGCTCGTTTGGTTTTACTTTGTCGTTTAGCATCTGAAATATCATTGCTTCAGCTCGACTGGTGTCACCATTCTGAGCATAGGCCTTTGCTATTGTATTGTACGTCACAGCATCAGGTTTTACGCCAGATGAAATCATTTTGTAGACCACATTCCATGCTTCCAAAATGTTTCCCTTGTTACACCAAGCTCGAACGAGAATATTATACGTCCTGTCATTTGGTTTCACATTTTCTTCCTGTAACATTATATCAAACAGTTTCAAACATTCTTCGGGCTTACCAATGATTCCGAACCCTTTGATTAAGGTATTAAAGGTACTGGTTGTTGGCTTACAACCTCTCTCTCTCATTTTTCGGAATATTTTCGTTGCTTCCTTAATGTTTCCTGATTCAGAGAAAGCATTAATCATTGCATTGAAGAATATAGAGTCGGCTTTTAATCCATTCTCTTCAACCTTATTAAGGAGTGACGGAATTGACTTGAAACGCTTCTCGAGAGTAAGTGCGGTTAAAACAGTTGTATATGTTACGAGAGTTGGCCTGTGTCCTTCTTCCATTAAACCTTTGAAAACAGAGTGGACTTCGCGAGGCTTCCCCTTCTCTATCAATATATTCATCAACTTTGTTCTCGAGCGAACTGTTTTGCAACTATTAGAGCTTGAGCAAATGGGACAGGAGGATTCAGTTGGAGCGTTTACTGAAGCTGAAAAAGAATGTAATTTTTCCTCTTGCACATGTGGCTCCTGCACAATGATGAGGTTACAGACAAACAATCATTGTGTGTCGCCATTTGTTTAACAAAGAGGAAGTCTAATATAAGTTTGAACAATTTGGAATGATTTAGTTCAGACTTAAAAGATCGGCAGCTGAAAATCATTGTCCGAGAAACATAATCAGAAAATCAGCTGATTGATATGCTTGGTTTGTAGAATTTCATGGTTAAGCAAGAAGAACTTTGTAGCTGCACATTTGTGAAAGATGGAATATTGTTATATGTTATTAAACCACGTGATATAAAATTCTCACACTCCACTAAGGAAATTAAATAAACATACAAAATTATCAATATCAAAATTTTAAAGATACCGTATAAAGTATCTCAAAAATCAATGTTATAATGGTCTGAAAATACAAATTAATTTTCTTTTAAACAATATTTCAACTTTGCCATTATTTCTCTATGGAATATGGCAAGCCCATAAATTAGCACACAAAAAAAAAATTAAAAAAAATCAAGAAAAGTCCAAGGAACTGTTTAAAAAAGACCCTTCATATAATTCAAATAAATTCAATAAACTAGTGGAGTTATTTTAGCCATACCATCAAGACTGACGCTTGAATTTGTGTCTTGCTTGTGATTGTTCTATTCGGCTGCTTTCTTCTGACAACAGATTGGGTCCTCTCCTTACGAGAGTCTCCCATATCTTCTAATTGTTACTTGTATGCATCTGAACCTTCTCCTGCTATTGAATTGGCATATTAATTATAGTTGCACAAATATTTTACAAAAAGAATACACAAATACTATGCAAATGTTATCCAGTAGTGAACTAATCAATTTAACAAACTTCAATGAAATCCAATTTTTAGGGCGGCATGCACAGGTTCAACATTAGAACCAATTAAGCTGATCTAAAGTTTTACATTAAATTTTAGCACCGACTTTTCCTACATTAGATAATACTGAACAATAACCCAGATCCACTGGATCAGTGTCAATTTAGTACTTTGTAGATGAATGTTCTGTGAGATGCCTAAATCTACACGCATATTGAAAAAGTGGACAACAATTGGACATAGTTCAACACTTCAATTCATACTAATCAATTGTGCCGCACAATCAGTATCAATATCTTCAAGAAGACGAGTTTGCTCTAAATTTATGCCCTTGGAGCAAACAAACAGCTTTCAAGATCATAGTCCAGAAGCTCCGAAGACTGACTCATATATTTATTGTTTGTCTCGTAAGGAGGATTCTCCCATAAAAAAAAAGTATTATTAAAATAAGAAAAGAATATAATATCTTCATCATTGTAATTTCCAATCCTCTCTAATACAAGTTACCAAACATGCATTGAGGAAGCGGATGGAGAAATTTAGTTGATTTAAATTTTGAAATATTGTGAATTCTAAACACTTAATTAAGCGGATGTATGTATGCAAGCTTAGCTAGTATCAAAGATGGAACATATCAAGAACCATAAAGTGAGAAGCCCCATGATGTAGTATCATCTACTAAAACTTTTCATCAATCGAATTATAAAAGGAAAATTTAAACTTGCAATGAAAACCAATATCATAGACCCCCACCACCAAGTTAAGCAAATGTAAGCATATTTAAGAAAAGAACTATAAAATTTGGTGGACAATGTGCAACATAATTGCACTATGCAATTTGCTGGGTAATCCACACACGTATTAGGTCAGCCTAATATTCTTATCGTATATATAAAGGATTTTAGGGGATATTTTTAGTATAGACAAGATAGACAGGAGCATGGCAACCTTGTAACCTCTTTCTCCATTGCACGAGAAAATTTACAATAGCAAATTGAACATTGACCATGAAATCCCAAGTCATTTTATCGAAACCTATTAAACTCAAACGAGTAATTTGATCCTATCAAGATGGAATTGCAAGTCCAAATATGGTATCAAAGTTCATTAATCTCAAATCAAATGAGTAACTTGATCTGTTTGATGCTCACATGAGCAATCGGATTCCAAGATTGGTTTTCTCAAACAAGCCACCATCTTGGAATCATGTCAAGGATAAATCCCACGTTAGTTAGACATTGAAAAACCTACCAATGTATAAGCGAATGCGCTACTTCTAACAAGGTTCCCTCAATAATGGTGAACTACTGTAAATCTGTATGTACTTCGCTCATTTTCTGATTGTTTTTCTATTCGCATGTAGGGATCAGGCTTATACAAATGGGACTAAGATGAACGATATCTTGAAAGAGTAACTGACTGAACTCACTTAAAATAGAGGATTCTTCAAAAGCAAAATTATATCAGTTACCTCCACACTTAAAACACCCACAAAATTAACTACCCATTGTGTTCTAACTTGAGGCAACAGATTCAAGAAGTCAGTGCAAAAAATGGGAAACAAGAATTATTTAACGCATGATCATCAATATGTATCAAAAATGGCACACACACTCTACAGAGAGAGATTGTACCTTGTTGATTTGAGTTGGGTCCAGAGAAAGGGGAAGAATTTGCATGGTAGCAGAGTAAAATCGGTATAAAATGAGATTGTATTGTGGTGAAGTGGCATCTGCTTGGGTTAATCTTATCCACATATATTATCAGGAATCAGTTTCTATCGAGAGGCTTAGAAGGAATCAGCAAATGCAGCCGAGTGGAAGCAAAGCCTGCCACGTCAATTTTCCACATTTTCATGTTTGAAAAATATACTTCCACTCGTTTGACGTTATAAGAGCTGTTTGGCTAAGCTTAAAAGTTCAATCTCACTTGTGACATTCCATTCACTCCTTGAAAAAAGTCAAGCTTTGAACTTCTCGTGAATAAGTAGCCATGTTAGTTTAAAATAAATAAATATTTTAATTAGTCAACGTTGAAAATAAATAATTAAAAGTTGATTTTAAATTATGTAACCTTTTTCTACTTAAAAGAAAATAAAAATAAAAATAAAAAATTAGATTCTCATATCGATAGAACTCGTCAAGACTAGAGATTTCCTGCCATTTTGAAAAGATTGGGAACAGAATATGCAATTTTTCTTTAATTTATTGTGAAGTAAATAAAAATTTATAATTAACAAATCGTTTGCTCGAATACTTCGTATCTTGTTGTGAGTTGACACCTATGGCAAAAAATTTAGAAATCGCATAAACATGTTAACTTTATTAAAAAGAGTTAGTTAAATTTTATTATGTTAATTATTGTTTTTACATCTATCAATGTGAGATTCTACATTAATCAGAGGGGGCAAGCAGAGTAAAAATTAACATCGATGGAGTTAAATATACTGGTTGTCATTGAACTTTAAGAGAAATTTTACGTTGGTCACTAAACTTTAACTTTATTGCTATTCAGTCGCTCCACTAATTTGATTAACAGCAATGGTAA
>CAIGRL010107644.1:0-11689 GCA_903798325.1 Fraxinus xanthoxyloides
ATTTATGGGACTAGTTTGCGATGCCATCGGTAACTTGAATTGTTAGTGTCATCTAAATTATTTTAGCATGAATGGACGTAGCACGGGATTGTGTGTGCGTTAAGAATATAAAATTAAGGATTGTACTTAACATTAGATGGTAATACAGGTGATTTGCCAACTTTAAGTGGGAAAGAGAATTGATTTACACCTAGTAGAAGCTCACACACACAAGAGCAAAAAGGTAAGTGAAAATCTATTTGCAGCTACGATGCAAGAATATAGTATTTGTAATATAGTAGTGTTGGAATATTTATATAACTTTGATAAGGAGCTCATTGTGTACCATTTGATAGTTATGATCATTGGGTGTGTTACTCACGATCATTTTCATGTGTATGCACGACATACATCCATGGTTGAAAATATAGCATGCACAACATGATTGCAAAATTGAGCTTGTCTCATAAAATGTTTTATTGACCACTACTAGGGCACCGAGGCATGTGAGGCATGCTTATGTAATGTTTTGGCACCACGAGTGATACTTCCTGATTGATTACAAAGGTGGATAGGGCATGGGCCTTTGGTGATCACGGGAGGATGGACCACTCGATTGTGCCTTTGAGATACTCTGATTATTTGCGCTGCTGGGTGGGATACTTCTTGGGGGATCATGGGGGCAGTTAGGGGATGGGCCTCTAGTGGTCACAAGAGGATGGTCCACTCACCGGTGTCGATGTCAGATTGGCCATTTGATTATTAATTATTGTACAAAGCTCTATCCGGTGCATATTAGGTGGGTCAAGGGCCCAATGAAAGATTTCAAATGAGATCATTTCGAGTCGACTTTGATGAATATCTGAGCATGATACATCTTTATCATAATGTTTAAAGTAAATTGCATGGTGTCATATACTATTATCTCTCATACTCATGAACTAAATGACTCTTTCTTACTGAGCATTGACTTATATAGTTCTTGCATTGTAGGTGAGTATGGAACTTCCTAGGAAACATGGCTGGCTATGGAACTCTTACGGGATTCTGAAGTTTGATGTACATGGATGACGACCTGTAAGGTTATTTTGTGGACTCCAGTTGTATTATGTTTTAGGGATCCTGTATGAATTTTGAAATGACAAGTAAATACTTTTACCGAAGTACTTGTTTTGGAAAAAGGTAGTGGAAAGGTCAAAGCAATCAACATCGTTGCTAAACCAANATACTCATGACCTGCATGATTATCACTTACTAAGCATTGGCTTATGTAGTTCTTGCATTGTAGGTAAGCACGGAACTCCCTAGTAAGCATGGCTGGCTGTAGAGCTCTTACGGGATTTCGAAGTTTTATCTACATGGATGACAACCTATAGGGTTATTTTGTGGATGCCAATTGTATTATATTTTGGGATCCTATATGACTTTTGAAGTAGTATGTAAATACTTTTATAATCGTAGGATAAATATGTTGGGTTATGATTTTATAATCTTTAGTTTCAGATATACTTTCAGAGATGCCTTAATTTTATTTTATTTTTTAAACGTGGGTGAATTTGGATGTCCAGGTCAAGTCACTGATAGTATTTTTTCACACTAGTTAGTATAATGTAGGAATGGGGTGGACATGTCTCACATTCCAATGTACAAATAATTCATACACAATCTTTGAATTCCACATATATCATAGTGAAATAATACTTCCATATTGATCATGTAATTGAACAAATACTTCGCATAATAGCATAAAGTTATAATAGTATAAATAATTTATCAATACTTGGAGAATATTTAAGTTTGTCCTCTCACAAGCTATTTACGGTGTGATTAGTTTGGTTGTAGGCTATCTCGATCTCTGCGCCACCTCCTAATATAATAATAGACTTATTCGGGTCAAAACTCAATTCACAATTTTAATAATAATAATACGATAACCATTTCACTTTTCTTTACCAATTTACCCACCAAGTACCACATATATTAAATTCATTACTTATTTACCTCATACACATATACAACCCCCATACACAATTTAATCGCATACCTAAACTTTTATATCATTTAGTTTCATTCTAACTCATAAAAGCTGAAAAAAACAAAAGCTTGGCAAACATAGCGCTAAATTTCAGAATCTTGGAATCTGTCACATGTTTCTATAAATTGAAAATTGTCATCAAAACTATTGACAGAATTAGCACTTTTTGAGAATAATTTCAAAAATAGCACTTGTATATGATTTTGTCCGAAAATTGCTAAAAAATTGAAAATTCCAATCTCAAATCCCTAATTTAAGTATTGCATCATATACTCAAAAGAATATCAAAGAATATGTTTTTACTACCAAAACCCATTTCCAAGTTTCTTCTTTCTTCAGCCCCAATCTTCCAATATGCATTTATATATATATATATATATATATATATATATATATATTATTGTTTATTTTTTTTTTATATAATANGCATCATATACTCAAAAGAATATCAAAGAATATGTTTTTACTACCAAAACCCATTTCCAAGTTTCTTCTTTCTTCAGCCCCAATCTTACAATATGCATTTATATATATATATATATATATATATATATATATATATTCTTGTTTAATTTTTTTTTATCTAAAATATGTTTCAATAACCCATATTTCTTATTAAATTTCGAATTTAGGGAAAATTTCTATGAACCCTAAAATCCAATAAAATCAGGGCGTTCGGTCGTGCTTAAAATCCAATTAAAATTGAAAATATAGCCGTTATTGGATTACAATCGTCTAATAAAAGTCAACAATAACTGCTAGTTTTTCAATTTTAATCCGTTTTTAATCTCTACCGAACACGCCTTCAATAAATAAAATATATACTTACCTCTATGAATTGAGAATGAAGATGAAGATTATAGCCTTTTCTTTTTCCTTCTTCTCTTTTCTCCTATTTTTTTTTCTTTCCTTTCCCTTTTCTTTTCTCTACACAGTTTTGTCTCTGCTGCTCTCGGTTTCATCTCCCCAAAGGAATAAGATTTTGAATAGATAAAGTCAAAGTATGGATAACTATAGGCAAATTGCAAAGTTAAGTCCCAATTTTTCTTACCATATCTTATTTAGTCCTTTCATTTCTAATAATTTAAATAACTTTCTAGATTTATTTATATATCATTTCTAGCCCTTCAAGTATTAGTAATTACCAATTAGACCCCGTAAAAATCATTTATTCAATTTAATTCTTATTTGACTTTGACTATAAATGGATGAGGTATAACAATTGGTGTTGGAGTAACCTTGTGGTGCGTGGGTCAATTTAAATTGAATCCTAACCTTTGTGGTCGTAAAAGGCGTTGATTTGCCAGAGTGGGTTTATGATGCATTAGCAGTGAAGATGTCTTTTGCTAATGTGGAGTATAGATGCCTAGGAGGACATTGGTGGTTTATACCGTGGGATGTAGAGTGTGGCATTTGGATCATGAGTAGAGAGGTGATCAAATGTTAGAATCCTTTATTTCAAAGAGATCCTGATCAGGTGGAGTACGAGAGAGGTGTTTCTATCATTTCTATTAGGTGGAGACCCATTATCCACGTAGATTGAAATAAGTGATGTGGTGATGGATTATCCTGACAACTTAGGATCTATTGTGGGTTACCAGTTAGAGATGAGTTGAGTGATTAGTCTAGTGAGCATGGT
Organism: Fraxinus xanthoxyloides; assembly: GCA_903798325.1. Taxonomy (NCBI): domain Eukaryota; kingdom Viridiplantae; phylum Streptophyta; class Magnoliopsida; order Lamiales; family Oleaceae; genus Fraxinus; species Fraxinus xanthoxyloides. Next base: position 3,654 of record CAIGRL010107644.1, read on the forward strand.
GGGCAATGAGGTAAGATATGTGTTCTCGAGATGTGAGCGACATGGAATGGGATATGATGAATGTAGTTAGATCTTCTCTGTGAGGTCATTTGTATTTGTCATGTTTGTGTTGGCCTGTTGATTGACTTGATGTTAATATGTTGTTCTATGTGAATATGTTTGAAAATATCTACGTGTTATCCCATATGATATCTCCATCGCATGTTTATTTGCTCTTGATTGATTGCTGTGATTTTTTGCTTCTACTTGGGTGTTCTTGATTTTAGCTCTAGTGAGTATATAGAGCAGGTATGATATGTGTTTCAGGTGGAGACACGAGGTAAGGTCTCTGATACCAATTTTATTGGTTACCTTGATTGTGCAAGTATAAACTGTGTGTTTTGTTACTTGCAGATTTATTGGGANATTTGTTGTATATGTGTTGGCCTGTTGATTGACTTGGTGTTAATCTGTCGTTCTGTGTGAACGTGTTTTTTTGAAAAGATCTGCGTTATCCTATATGATATCTACATTGCATGTTTATTTGCTCTTGATTGATTGTTGTGATTACCTACTTCTACTTAGGCCTTCTTGATCTTAGCCCTACTGAGTACATGGAGCAGGTATGGTATGTGTTTCTGATTCGAAACACAAGGTAAGGTCTGTGATACCAATTTTATTGGTTACCCTGATTATGTAAGTGTAAATTGTGCGCTTTGTTTGCTTGCAGATTTATTGGGAATCAAGGCGGAGATTTGTTGAGTTTTGATACCCAATAAATCTGGGCGACGATGTTAAACCGATTTTAGTTTAAATTATACTTCATAGGCTTCGGCCGATGAGTGAAATGAAATGTCGACACCACAATGGAACAAACCATTCATACAACCTATTTGGAGTCATATAAAGTAACCTAATTTAATTAGTGTTATTCATGGCTCGACCCATTACCTTGAATGGCTTTAAGATTGACAACCCATTTATTGTTATCTATTGGGCCTTACTTACCTTAACCTAAAGCCCACTCCATTTGGCCATTATAAGCTACCCCTTACTATTTTGTGTTTCAAGTATGAATCGATTGGGCAGCCATGAGTTTGAGAGAGAAAAGAGAGTTCCTTTGCTTTGTGCTTCGCTTGGCTTTGTGTCACCTTCTTCTCCTCTTCTCTTAGCCTTTGTGGCTGGTTTTGGGCTACCAAATATCATTCACACTCACCCTTTGTAACACCTTGGAAGCAACCGATTTTGGGCTTTAAGTTTTGGAGGATTTTAGTTTGTGGTTGTGGTGGTCAATTTAGTTGTTAACTGAGCTCGATTTTAGTGTGATTGGAGTCCAATATCAAACAGGTGGTTGAGTTCTGCTTGACCAGTCTTGTACTTGAAGTATGTCCAGCCCACAAGTGCTCCACCATGGTGGTGCCCAAAAGCAGGGCCGGTCTTGTGGCAAGGCAAATGAGGCCAACTCTTCGGGCCCAAAATAGGAGGGGCCTATTTTGGCCCAATTTTTTTTTAATTAAATGAGGAAAAATGAAAATCCATTTTCATTACCTCCTACTCGACCTCGACTCCTCCAACTCCACCGATGACTCCTCCGACTCCAATCTCACTAAGTGGATTTCGCTTGACCTTGGATTCTATTTGAGGTCTTGGAGTTGTTCTAGCTATGTTAATTTCTCTGTGTTCTGGTCAGTTTTTCCTCTCCATAAGTAGACATGAAGTTCACTTTGCATTAATTGTGTGTGCTGAACAAATAGATATAAAAGAATTGATAGACTCAAGCTGAATTGATTTTTGTTTTTGGTGATGTAGTGTATAAAATAATTTTGAGATTGATTCAGTTGGTTGAGATGGAATGGACTCGACTGGTTGCAGTAACGATGGATCTTCATTGTTTACAAGTTCCCAAAATTGAAATCATTGTGTACTCTCCCCCTGAATTGCATGTTTGGGATTGTAAGGTTGGTGTTCAAAAAATGTTACATCCATGGAGTTGTAAACTTTTCTAGTAAATGGTGAAGAGTACTTGTACCTCTTTTTATTTAGAGAGTATTCGATGAAGATACACTTTACAGATTTTAGGTCTAACTTGTTGCGGTGATGAGGATGAGCATAGATAAATACTGAACAACCAAATATTTTTGTGGGAATTGAAGAAATCACTCTGGTATTTAGAAATGAAAGAGGACTTGACATGGTGTTTGTAATTAAAGGACTCTTAAGGGCATCATATTAATAAGATATGCAGCAATAAGAACATCTTCACCCCAAAATTGTTTTGGAACATGGGTGGAGAGCATAAGTGGTCTGACCACTTCTAGGAGATGTCTATTCTTCATCTCAGTAATTCCCTTTTGTTCTGGGGTGTCAACATATGAGTTTTGATGGATTATTCCCCTGACTCGAATATAGATTCCTATTGTTGACTCAAAGTATTCAGTTGCATTATCGATTTTCAACACTTGAATTTTTTGACTAGAACTGAGGATGAATCATGTTGCTAAAGTGATGCCGATCGCACTATGTAAAACCAATATGAAGAAAGAGGAGAAAATAAGAGAAGGAAAAGAGAGAAGATTGTATTTTATTCAATAATCAAGTATCTTATTACATTCAACAAATGTCTTTATATAAGATAAAAACACGACTAATAAGAAAATCACAACTGCTGAGGAAAATTATGATTTTTCCTTTTACAAAATCAATTTACCAAAAAATGAGAAAAATGCAATAGTGGAAAATTCTATTGTAATTGATATTAATTTCATTTATACCTCGAATAAACTTTCCAATTTGCACCATTCCCCACCGGTTGAAAAGAACTCTACTCCGATGAGGGATAATTCAGATAGATGTCCAAAACATGGCATCCAGTTGACGAAATTCATTTCGATAATCAAAGTAGTATCACTAGGCGAATGACCCTTCCAACGTAACAGAAACCTACAAAACTCACCATCTTATGAAGTAACAAACTAATCATCAACGACCTCATCAATGATATCCTACAGAGAAAAAATGAGTTAACAGGAACCCAAGGAGGCGATCGAGAAGACTGTCCCGCAGAAATATTAGACAAAAATTCTCGAGGCTTGAACGTACCCTATAAAGATATAAAACTACCATATTGAAAACATGACTAATATTTAAGTGCGCCAGCAACTCAAGTAAATAAGTATTAGTTCCAAGTCTTTTCATTATGGGGAAAGGATCTAGTGACCTAGCACATTGTTTCTTGGCAACATGTTTAGGGAATCGTTCAAGAGCAAGTCGGACCATGAAATAATCACCCACATTAAATTTCATATGCCTACGACGGGAATCATCGGATAATTTATAATGATCATTGCTTACAGAAATTTTACGTTTAATCTCATCATGTAAGTTACGAATATGACCAACAAAAGCTTGGGTGGAAACAATGGGGCGAAAATTAGCGGGCAAAGGAAGTAGATCAAGAGGCTGACGCGGATAGAAACCCTAAATGACCTCGAAGGGACTGTGACCAATAGACCTATTGATAGAATTATTGTAAGCAAACTCAACAGTGGGTAACACAAGGTCCCAATTTCCCGATTTATCCCGAACCAAACAACGAAGTAGATTACCTAGACTATGGTTCACAACTTCAATTTGACCATCGGTTTGGAGATGAAAGGGAGAAGAAAACTTAAGTGTCGTCCCAAATAGTTTCCAGAGTGTCTTCCTAAAGTAACTAACGAACTTAACATCACGATGAGACAGAATATTGACCAGACGCCCATGGAGACGGACAACCTCTTTGAAGAACAACTTAGTGATATAAGATGTATTAGAAGACTTGGAACATGGAATGAAATGTGCCATCTTAGAGAAGCGATCGAGCACCACAAAAATGGAGTCATGACCTCAAGTTATTTTAGGTAACCCGAGAATGAAGTCCATACTAAGGTCACACCAAGAAGTATGAGGAACAGGAAGAGGAGTATACATCCCATTATTTTGACGTTGCGCCTTAGAAAGACCAATAAAAACGATCCTCAGCTAAGGCGATTGTTTTATCTCAACCAAAATGACCAGCTGGACCCCCGACATGATGTTCCCAGATTAGGAAATCATGAAGTGATGTTCGGGGAATACATAACTTGGAACCCTTGAAAAGATAACCATGTTTAAGCAAGAAGGAGGCATGATTGCGAGAAGGTCTATCGATAAAGTCTTGAAAGAGGATGCCAAAGTCAGGTCAACTAGAATAATCGTCCCTCAAATTCTCAAATCCTACCACAGTAGTGCTCATGGAATAAAGTATGGTAGTGATACGACCAAGAGCATCATGCCACTTTATTTTCAACCTCTGCCCGATGATGGAGAACAAAAGTATACTCATAAATGAATTCAGCCAAGGTAGTGGAGAGCCTGCTAGTTGGAATACGAGACAAACTCTGCAAGCAATAAATTATATCGCCAGAGAGAGAGAGAGAGAGAGAGAGAGAGAGAGATTTGACAATCACATAAATTTCCTTATCATAGGTAGAATACTTATGTCGAGCATGGTTTAACTTTTCGCTAAAGTAAGCGACGGGGTGACCATCCTGATTTAAAACACTCCCTATACCAACACCGGAAGCATTAAAAGCAACTTGAAAAACCTTAAAAAGATCCGGGTGCCGTAAAATGGAAGCCTCAATCAACTTTTGCTTGATAGCCAAGAAGGCTCTCTGGGCCGAAGGGGTCCAACGAAAATCACCTTTCTTCATGCACTTAGAGATGAGAGCCATAGAGCTAAAACCCTTAATGAATCTTCTATAGAATGATGAGAGCCCATGAAAACTATATACCTCTATTAACGTGGAAGGTCCAGGCCAATCTGGACTAACAAAAATCTTAGCTGAATTAGTAGAAATACCCTGGACGAAAACGATGAATCCTAAGAAGAGGACCTGAGACTGGATAAATGAACATTTTTTGAGGTTATCATATAACTGTGCAGAACGAAGAGTAAGGAAGATTTAACGAAGATGATCTAAGTGAACCTCTTACAATCGACTAAAAATCAAAATGTCATCAAAATAAACGACAAGGAACTTCCCAATTAAAGGTTGCAAGACAAGGGTCATGACACGCATGAAAGTGCTAGGAGCATTAGACAACCCAACGACATAACTAACCACTCGTATAAACAATCCTAAGTCTTAAATGTAGTTTTCCATTGCTCCCCGATCTAATCCTTATTTGATGATAACCACTCCGTAAATCAATTTTGGAGAACAACAAAGATCCTGCTAGTGCATCCAACATATCCTCAAGTCGTGGAATAGGAAATCTAGATATAACTGTAATTTTGTTGATGGCGTGACTATCAATACACATGCTCCATGAGTTATCCTCCTTAGGAGTGAGTAAAGCGAGGACCGCACTAGGGCTAAGGCTAGGGCGAATAAAACATTTAACAAGTAAAGTATCAATTTGCTTATTCAGTTCAGCTCACTGAGCAAGATTCATTCTATACTAGGTAATAGGGGTGATTTGGTAACTGGGAACTAAGGACGAGATCGATAGCTTGTTGAATATCCCACATAGGAGGAAGCCCATTAGGTAGGTCGACAGGCATAATATTATTAAACTCATCGAGCAAATGGTTACTTCGGGTGGAAAATCGATTGGATAAGCACAAAAGGGTGGTCAAGAAGTTTTAGCAACCAAAGCAAACATAAGCTTGGCATCTTAACCTGCACGCTCAAAATCCTTAAGAGACAACAGTTGAATATGGTCATCTACAACACTCTTGGGGTGGATAAGGGTGTTATCTTCTTCAGGGTGCTTGGGGATTTGGTCGGTAAGAGACGAATAGTCTTGCCGTTGTGGAGAAATTCATACGTGTTGTCACGCCCGAAATGCTTGACATCATGATCATAAAGCCAAGGGCGACCCAAAAGGACATGAGCAAAGTCCACAGGTAAGACATCGCAGCAAATGTCTTTTTGAAAAAAAGGACCTAAGGTAAGGGGTACTAGATAACGGAGAGTGATAGTTAAAGAGGTTCGGTCAACCCACACTACTCTAAATGGATGAGGGTGTGGTTCGGTTCTGAAGCTGAACTTGGCCCCGACGGACTTGTACACGACATTCAAAGTGCTACCCCCATCAATCACTAACTTCCATAACGAGAATTGCAAGGGATGAATGTATGGAAAATTGAACTTCTTTTCCACGAGTCAAAATCAATAGGGGTGGAAATCATACATCTCATAATAGAGACAACAACCGAAGCCTCCTCATAAAGCTCAAATTGGTCAAGGTCCTCGTTCGAATGATAAATAAGGTCGACCGTTAAACAATCATTTTTTGGGGTCAGAAGTAGAGGTTCTTGTACAAGGGCGAGGGCACGATTGGGACATTAAGAGGCTATATGACCTCAAGCATGACATCTATGACATACAATTTGAGATATAGGTCCTCGAGAAGCGGTGGGAAAAGCTGATGGTCCTTTAGATATGTCGCAAGGAATATGAATGGAGGATGAACCAACAGTCGAGCAAGTCTGGGTCGACGTAGGGCCACCAGTAGGGGCACCAATCAGAGGAGATCGAGAGAGACAAAGGTAAAGTAAGGTAAAATGGCCACGTCGTGAATATGAAGATCGAGAGTAACACTCGTGTTCTAATACCTTGTAAAGAGCATCTTCTAACGAGTCGGGATTGAGTACAATGACTTGATGTTTGAGGTTAGGTCTCAAACCATTAAGAAATCTAGTGATAGTGATATCCTCAGGTTCAGCAAGATCGGAGCGATACGGTAACTCATCAAAAGGAGTTTTGTAGTCCAACATAGACGATGAATTTTTTTGATGATTAAGAAGACGTTCTATGAGTTGAGAACGATGACAAGACGAAACGTATTTTTTTAGTGTGTTTTAATTTCATTTCACTCCACAATGTAATTGGCTGACCTAAACGGTTTAGGGATCGTGTCACTATCTACCAATAGCGATTAGCAGATTAGACAAGTTTCATTTTGGCAAAACGAAGACTTTGGTAACCAGGCACCCGGTACCAATCGATGTATTCTTCGATGGCATTGAGCCAATCAAGAAAGGCTTCAAGTTCAAGGTGACCATCAAACTTAAGGATGGACGGGCCCACCTTAACTTTCCTAGTGACATCTTCAGTGGTATCACATGTTGGTCATAACGCAGAGGTGGAGGTTCCGGATGAAAAACATGAACAACAACTGGGTCACGAAGGTCTGGATATGGGGATGTTGTCTAGGACCAAGATTGTGTGGATTAGGTAGTATGCCACAAAGAGTGTCGTGGAGTGATTCGTAGACATTTTGACCATGGTGGAGGAGTTGGACAAATCATCCATATGAGATTTACCCTGGTGTCTAGAAGATTGCCCAGTTTGATGAGTAAGGATTTGAAGAAGAATTTTAAGTTCAGCGAGATCTGATTTTACTAATGACATATCCGATGAAAGATTTAGGACTTATTGTGACAGGGCCTCATGACATTTGTTGAGGTCTTTAAGTTTAATCGTACTATAACTAATTTAGAAATGTGTTATGAGGTGACGTTAATGACGAAAGGTAAGAGTGCGGTCTATTACCCTTTTGTTTTCCGGGTTTTATTATTATTATTATTAATGGAAAATATAGTAAATCAACTAAAGTAAAACGAAACGCACTAAAGTATAAGTTCAGTATCTAAAGCAGAAATAAGTCCTTACTGGTAATGAACAGGAAAAGAAATTGTCGCGGACGTGGTGCAATTGAGGTCGGAAGGTAGTGGTGGCGAAGAGAGGCAACAACCAAATGCGGTGCAATTGTTGTTGGGCTCGATGTTTTCTGATATCTGAGAGCAGTGACGACAAAGGGACTAGGTTGTAGAATGCGTGTATGAACTAGTGACAATTGACCGATGGCTAGTGAACAAACATGTATCTACAAGATAGAGGAGGGAAAAACTGGCTAGCGGTTGGAACTCCAAGTGACAAGCTGATGGAGGGTTCTTTTAAAAATGACCAAGTCAAATGGGGTAAATTCAACTTTGACTTTTCCACTATTCAATATTTCAAAATTGG
>CAIGRL010107654.1:0-12336 GCA_903798325.1 Fraxinus xanthoxyloides
TCCAATCCATTCAATATTTAGCCCCCGTATGATTCCCATTAAAAATCTCATTCCCATTCTTCTACTCATTTTCAACCACACATTTTTCAATAAAATAATATTTTCCATCACATCAATAACTTTTTCTTCCTTTTCAACCACATAATCTCCATCAATCTACTATTCCAAAATACATTTTTTTAAAATAATGTGGCTCAAAGACACCCTTAGATTGTCTTCAACAGATATACTTCACATAACCATAGCTTTCTACAGAAATTCTGTAATTGAGGTGTGAGTAAAAGGTGCATTTCTCAAGCTACCATCCAAGTATGTGATTGATATGTTCTAAATCACAGAGCAACCTCATTTTATTCTATCCAAAATTTTTGAACCTTAGGCTTATTGTAAATGACAACTTTTATAAAGAGTGTACAAAAAGCAGTAAAAAAAGAATCACGTTTGCATAAATCAGGGAGATTCTTTCAAGAGTCAAACCTGAGTTTCTTCTGGAAAGCCATTCCTCAACCATGACCGGCAAAGGGCATAAATTGAAGCATTTTCAGATATTCTAACCTGCAATAGAAAAGAAGCCTTTTATTAAAAATTATACACAAACAAAGGTGAGAAAAAAAAATCATAGTGCAAATGTGGCCGAGTGGAATAATATTACAAATTTATCAAAATATAAAAACAATTATACAGAAAAAAATTGAAGAAATATTGTTAGAAAAGTATTGATGAATTATCCCGATACCATGGGCGCTTAGTTAGGGATCCATGGTGAATAACCAGATTCAAATAGAAATGAAATCTATCGAGTAAATCAAGGTAATTTAAATAATAAAAAAATGATTAAAGATTAATACAAATATAGGACTTTTGAATTGAGAAAGATATTGACAGAGATCAACACTCCATCTAAATTTCACGATCAAGGGTTTATACACGTGAATATGGATGAGGAAAAAAACACATCTTCCTCGTATTTGTATTCACTTACACACGCATATTGATGCAGAGCATATAACATGTGGCATATTTGTTGGACAATTATTTGCTTACCATTTATTTCTAGTTTCTTTCATTATTTTCTTTAACTACTTTCATGAAATGACTTGAAACTGTGTTGTTTAGCTATTTCTTATTAAGACCAAAACTGAATGAGAAAAAGGCATTCTAAATTCCAATAAATCATCTATGATATTCTTCTTTTTGCAGCAGGTTTAGTTCGAAGAACCCATTATTGTTTGGGATTTTTTTTTCCCTTTCTTCTGTGGAATACTACGATGAGGTATCAAAGTTGGAGGTCTCGTGTTCAAGTCAATGCTAGAACATTTTCATTGAATGTGTGTGTAATGTAGGAGCATGCTTGAAACAGGGGGTGGGCCTATAGTTGCTATTTGGGAATGGCCCAATGCGGCGTTCTTAGGTGTCCTTCGAATTGAGGCCAAACAGTGTGGGCTTGGGGCAGATTCCTGGACCTATTTATGGGTCATATAGGGTGGATTGCACCTCTCCCAACTATAGCTTTTAAGACGAAGCAGTTGAATCTCCCTAGATCACATACTTATGTATATGTGTGGGTGTGGGTGTGGGTGTGGGTGTTTGTGCCTGTACATACAGTATCATGAGCATTTACCTTTCGATCTCCAATAACTGTAACAGTATCATCCCTACTTCTATCCCTGCAAAAAAAAACATGGAGAACTGTAAGATTTGTGCAGAAGTAAAATAGCAAACTGGCACCTTGGTAAAAGCATAAGAGATCAACCAGAAAATGAACGAGAGACAAAATAAAGATGGCGTAAAACATTACCTCAAATCTAACATCGGTAATGATAGTCTCTACATAGTTGAAGGACCAACCTGCACGCCCCAAAGAATGAAACATGAAAAACATTTTTAGCGGGAGTGTATTATGTGAGTAATACATTAATAAAAAACTGCAAAAAATGATACTTTTTGAAATCTTTTGGATTATGTGGACTTAAAATGCAATTTCCAGAAGTCAGCAATAAAAAAGTGAAAACTTTGAATTTTTGTTATCTCCTTGCAGACAGAGCACAAATGCATTCCCACTTTTGTGTTCAGACATTGGAGCTCTTTGAGCTACATTTAAACACAACAGCAAAATATGTGATTATAGCAACTTATTTGTGATTCATTCTTATATTTCATAACTTTTATCTCAATATAGATTCATATTATTTTAGTAGATCCAAGATATGCAAATTTCATGGTTTAAGAGTATTGTCTAGATGAGCTTTTGCTTCTACTTTAAATTCAGATCTATATGTATAACTTAAATACTACGTCATTTATTTTTCAAAGGCTGATATTGCAACACCCCGCACATTCTACCAACTTTACGTTTGAAAATTTGATTAGCATTACGATTTATGATTATAATTACAAAACCAGCTAATAAGTCGTCTCTCTCTCTCTCTCTCTCTCTCTCTCTCTCTCTCTCTCTCTCTCTCTCTCTCTCTCTCTCTCTCTCTCTCTCTCTCTCTCTCTCTCTCTCTCTCTCTCTCTCTCTCTCTCTCTCTCTCTCTCTCTCTCTCTCTCTCTCTCTCTCTCTCTCTCTCTCTCTCTCTCTCTCTCTCTCTCTCTCTCTCTCTCTCTCTCTCTCTCTCTCTCTCTCTCTCTCTCTCTCTCTCTCTCTCTCTCTCTCTCTCTCTCTCTCTCTCTCTCTCTCTCTCTCTCTCTCTCTCTCTCTCTCTCTCTCTCTCTCCATCCACTTAATTCAGGTGAAGGATTCAAACAGAAACTTTCAGCAATATTCATCTATAAGTAATTTACTTCCATATGCTTCATATCCATCACTAGTTTTCGTACAAAATTTACTAGCTTTAGACATTATGCTAGTTTCTATGATATCATACAGAAACAAATCATGGAAAAATGAGAAAGCCAACTAGTGATGAAGCTTAAAATGAAATTTCATATAGAGCATGTTTGAGGTGGCTTATGCTAAGAAATAAGTTCCAAATGTGGGGTATGTTTTGGTTTATTTTGAATGCAGGTTTGTCCACATTAAAAATAAGCCACACATTAGGTCCCTTGATGCTTTGCTTTTCTTTTATACTTCAAACTGATGTTATCCAAACTGTGGCTTTTGATGTTATCAAAACTAATGCGGACATCCATCGAAATTTATTTTCTATTGTGGATTTTTTATTATTTATGTTTTCTATTTGGGCTTGTATTTTTGGGTTTGGCCCAAGCCCATTTACTTTCTAGGTATGTTGGTTTCTCTATTTATATGGCCTAGTAATGTAATTTCAAGACAGATGATGAATAAATAAATAGTGGTTTGTTGCTAAAATTTCCTCATTTTTTCCCTATTCTTCTTATNGTCCACATTAAAAATAAGCCACACATTAGGTCCCTTGATGCTTTGCTTTTCTTTTATACTTCAAACTGATGTTATCCAAACTGTGGCTTTTGATGTTATCAAAACTAATGCGGACATCCATCGAAATTTATTTTCTATTGTGGATTTTTTATTATTTATGTTTTCTATTTGGGCTTGTATTTTTGGGTTTGGCCCAAGCCCATTTACTTTCTAGGTATGTTGGTTTCTCTATTTATATGGCCTAGTAATGTAATTTCAAGACAGATGATGAATAAATAAATAGTGGTTTGTTGCTAAAATTTCCTCATTTTTTCCCTATTCTTCTTATCGTTTTCTATTGTGTTCTTCTTCTGCCATTTCTGCCTCTAATTTCCTCTTCTCCGTAGACTTGTTTCTCATTCACTTTTGCAACCCTTCAATCCAGCCACGGGTCACCCCCACATATCCAACAATAATCTGGTCCATTACTCAAAGCCCACCATAATCGTCGCCAATCGAGCATCCAACCTCCGATCGACGCTGATTTTCACACAAAACCAGTCGGCCCGTAACAAAATTAGAGTCGGAAACCCCTCTCCATCAGTCGGAAACTCCTCTCCATCATACCTCATCCCGCCATCATAGTTGAACCACCGTCCGCCGTAGCTCAATCGCCGACATCTACCATCACTGCCTTCCAAATTTCACTCTCTACACACACCATCACCACAACAGAGGGACAATCATCACAAAATCACGACACTGTTGCTTTCCCAAACGCAATTGGAGCGAGTTCCGAAGCTAGAGACATTTGACACGATAGGACACAAGCATACCTAAGACCCACTCATTAGCAATTCGGACAATTGAACAACAGGGAGTCGCAGTTCTCTTTTTATCATTGGTTTATATTACTGTTTCATTTTAAAGGTGCATCAATTTAATTTTTTGTGTTGCTGTGACCCTAATAACGTTAGCCTTAAACCCAACTTGACCGAAATCATTGACTAAATTGACTTTCTATGTTACCCCACTTATAAATGTGATTGGAGAATTTGACTAGTTCATTAGACCCTTGCTTTATTATTTAAAACATCCACATTATTAGCTTTCTATATCTGGACTTACGTAATTCCAAATTTTTTTAAAAAATAAAAAACAATAATAAATAAATATAAAACATTTCAAATCGCTATTTTTTTTTATTGTTAGCACTTGTTGTTTATTGATCTCACCATTCCACTTCATTTAGCTAGTGTTGCATCACATGCAATTGCATAGCGGTCGTGTCATCACCTCTAGTTCCAATACTCTGACCATGGACCCTTCCCAATTTGATGCTCTCGCCCGACAATTAGCACAACTTGCCGCTAACCAACAACAGTTACAAACTTAATTAGCAATTTTCAAAACTGAGATGGCTACTACCGTGAAGAGAATAGAAACGTAGCCGCTAGGTTGAACACTTTTGAGCAAACCCCATATTCGACCGTCATTGAAAACTTTGGAGCGTCCAGTAATAGATATTATCTATGTCCACAAGGTGGTGGACAACATGCTAAATGTGATCGTAGGGATGGACATCAAGTTCGTGAATAGGAGCGGGAACATCACATCACCGTCACTATACTCAATCTGTTGCCACGAGGAATGGTTCGTTAGAAACATTAAATTGGATGCCCCGACCTTTGATAGTTGTTTAGATCCTAGAGTATTTACTCGATGGGTTAGAGATATGGATAGTTTCTTTGCCTGTATGGGGTCCGAGAAGACCGAAGAGTTCAATTTGCTAGTCTGAAATTAATTTACACCGCTCAACTCTTTTGGGAAAGTGTTGAGGAGCTCTCTGAGAGATGTGCTCTCCCTGTTGAGAGTTGGGATGAAATGAAGCGTCGATTTCAAGAAAAGTATTAACCCCAATCTTATAGAGATAATTTATTGGATCAATGGAATGCTCTAACGCAAGGCAATCGACCAGTGTTTGGGTACGTTACTCAGTTTGATGAATTTCGAATTAGATGTTAGGTCGTTGAGACTGAAGCCAGACTTTAAGTAAGTTTAGGCGTCCTTCAAGGTGTTACTACTCTTAACCATGCTTATTCTTTCATCCGAGACTATGAGTTAGTTACTAGGATTCCGTAAAGAAGTCGTGATAACAACCGTGCCCCCATCTCTTCAGCACTCACTCCTTCCCTTAAGTCTATCCTAGGGCCTCCTCCATCTAAGGTTCATCTTGTAGGGTAAATAAAGGTAAAAGTCGTAAAGTTCCAAGGACGTCCTCCTGTTTGCAATGCTTTAACCGCAAGTGTTTCGGTCACATTTCCTCTAAATACCCTAGTCGAGCCCTAGTTATGGATGAAAGTACGGGTGTAGTGGATGACCTGTTACAGAATCAAATTTATGAGCATAAGCTTGAAGAGTTTGAGAACTTGGATGATAATGAAGATACCTTCTTGGATTGTATTCGGACCCTCGCTATGGATCTAGGGTCGAGACCTATTATTCCCGACATGTCTCGATTAAATGTAGTTGTACCTTTACTCAACCCAAAAATGTTGATGATTGGCATCTTCATGCCATTTTTCACACGTAGATCAAGATCAATAACAAGGGTTGTAAAGTCGTTGTGGATAATGGTAGTTGTATTGATGCAGTTTCGATGGCTATTGTATCCCTTGGGTTGAAACCAATTCCTCACCCTCAACCGTATAGCGTCTCTTAGGTTAATACTTCTTCGATAGCTGTAAAAGAACATTGTCTAGTACCTATCCAGTTAATCGAGTATAAGAATTATATATGATGTGACGTCATTTCAATGGATGTCAACCACGTCATTCTTGGTCGACCTTGGTTGTTCAATTTAGATGTAACCAATTATGGTCGATACAATTCATGTTCCTTTATATTTAATAGAACGAAGATTCACCTTAATCCACTACCCTCAAAACATGTTAACTCGCATGAAGTAAAGAAAAGTGAGGAAAGAAAAGAGTTACATATCATTAACTCTACGGAGTTTGAGCGCCCACATATGATCCCTTGTAGAAAAACCTCAGATGCATCCAATACTTTAATGAAATTATCAAATTGTACGGTCTTCCTAAAACCATTGTGTTTGATAGGGATATTCATTTCACTAGTCACTTTTGGAGAATGTTGTGGCAAAAGGTAGGTACTAATTTGAAATTTTCTACTGCATATCACCCGCAGGCTAACAATTAGACAGAAGTAGTTAATCGTAATCTTGGTAATTTATTAAGATGTCGGCCCAAGAAAATTTTAGAAATTAGGTTTTGATTCTTCGTACAGCTCAAATTGAATATAACAGTTCATGAATCGATCGTTAGGAACGAGTCTATTTGAAATTGTTCATGATTTTAAGCCTAACAAACCTTTAGATCTCATTTCAATTTCCCCACATGCTAGAGTGTATGTCAGTTAAAGTATTTGCACATCATCTTCATAACTTCCATATTAAGATCAATAAACAACTTGAAGCTATTAATGCATCAGATAAACTTCGAGCTGATTTGCGTAAAAGACATGTTGAGTTTAATATTGGGGATTTTGTTATGATCCGAATTAGACCGAAGGGGCATCTACCTGGATCCGCCTCCAAATTGCAAGTTGGCCCAAACGCATATGTTCTTGATCTTTCACCACATCTTAATTACACTTTACTTTCAATATTGAGGATTTAGTTGCTTATAAAGGACATTTCAATTTCTTCGAGGATCATCTTCTACCTTCCATCTATGGACCTTGACCCTGAATCTCTTGTCACTTCTAACACAATACCACATTTCCCAGCACACATATAAAATTAATACAATTTTAGATTAACAGATTGTGTTAACTAATGATGGAGAAGTTCAACGCTTCCTTGTTCTTTAGGTTGATCGACCTGAGTCTGATTGTACATAAATTACAAGAGAGACACTATAGCAGCTTGACCCAAATTTATTGAAGCTCTATCGGGGTCAGTAAGATTCTCCTTTGCCCAGATCTCCTTCCACCCATTCAAGGGAAATTCATGGGGACAACAGAGTCATACCTCCACTAACACGTTTTAATGGGCATCGGAGGAAATTTGTTCAACCTCTTAGTTTATGGTTGAGTAATTGATTGCAAGCTCTTATGATTTATCCACTCGACAAGGCCGAGCTTTTCTCCCAGCCCTGGAAAGTTGATGCGGACATTCATCAATATTTATTTTCTATTGTTGATTTTTTATTATTTATGTTTTGTATTATTGGATTTGGCCCAAGCCCATTTACATCAGGGTTTGTTGGTTTCCCTATTTACATGACCTGGTAATGTAATTTCAAGACAATTGATGAATGAATAAATTATGGTTTGTTGCTAAAATTTCCTCATTTTCCCTATTCTTTTTCTCCTTCTTTTATTGTGTTCTTCCATTTCTGCCTCTAATTTCCTCCTCCGTAAACTTATTTCTCATTCACTTTTTGTTGTTTCAATTGGTACCGCATCAAAAACCATGACTTCTCTATCATTAGAGATGGCAAAAAAATTTGTTCAACTCAATGCCCATGTGCCTCGCCCCGAATGGGACGAGAATTACCCGCTACCCCCCATTAAAAATTAATTTCAAATTTAAATTTTTTTATCGAACAAAAATAATAAATTTATAATCATTTGAAAGAGAACATAAGTTGCTTTTGACAAATAAGTAAAAAAGTAATAATATTTACTAACTAAAGACATAAAAAAATAAAAGCAAATATTAAAATAAATAAAAATACAAAATACAAAATAAATGAGGCAAGGGACTTGCCCCGCCCCGCCCCTATTACGTCTCATTCCGCTTTAACCGGGTATAAGAATAGGGCAAAGCAACAAAAATATCCGACGGGACGAGATGGGAATGGCCGACCCGTCTCATATCCACCTCGTTGTCATCCCTATCTATCATCCAAAAATATATAAGCAGAGCCAACTACGTAGCTAAGAGCCTATTACAATTGGCTACTTCAGCCAAAAAGCTGGCTCTCAAATTATGATGCACCAATAAAGACACGCCAACGCGCGATTGTTCAAAAAAGTACAAACACGACATGTCGCAATATGTTGATTAAATTCTTCCTTTTTAGAATATAACTTTATTTTTAAACTTATTATTAATTTTTCTTGTTCAAATCTTGTAAATAAAAGTATCTCTATATTATAATAACTTTTAGTTAAAATATATTACCAGTGTCAAAGAAAAAATATTATGATACAGTATCCAAGGAGTGTCAGTATCCAACATGACAAGTATCGGACACGGACCTAGACATGGAGTCGCACATAGCTAAAATGTCCATGCAACAAAGCTCTCAAGTCTCAAACTTATACTATAGGAACTCAGTTGACTCAACTTGTTGATGCTATGCAAACATATTATTTCAACCTTTTTTATGTTTCTTCTCTGTCCATATATGCTAAAAGCATTCACAATCTACCACTTTCCATAGCTATTATAGTTCAAAACAAACTGGGGATAAATCCAGGTCATTTTGGCATACAAACCTGTAACATAAGTCCAATTGTATATGAAATACTCTTTAGAATTTTAAACCCAATGACTCCATATAATGAAAATAAGAATATAATAATTAACACAATGATACATGAAAAGAATTCTGAGAAGTAATTTTTCTCCGGACAATGAAAAGTAATAAAGATTTCATGTTGTACTTATTTGAAAATTTACTGTAATATGGATATGCCAAAGAGCGAGTTTTAATCGGAGGGTTTCTTCAAATTTGAAGATATCACAAGTATTGCACAGCTTATATCTAGTTCAGTAAGACGAAGCAGCAGAATCACATTTATTCAAATATATTAAATAACAAAAATTAATACTTAAAAACAGACGAACCTTCAGGTGGTGTGAAGTGGATACAGGAATTCCTTTTGCTGCACCTGGAACGACCCCCGTAGCAGTAGAACTGGGACCAGAGCCAAGGAGCGCGTGCGGCAAGGGAATTGGCCTAACATACCCCGAAGTACCCTGACCTAATTCCGTAGCAGAGAACGCCAGGGGTAGCCTCGAGGTGGGTCGGGTCGCAAGCATGGTGATGGGTCTCGGAAGGAATCCTCGGCCGGAGGAGGCGATGGGGTAAAGAAGCTGTGAGGGGTCCAGTGGGCGAGGGTGGAGGTCGGATTGGGGTGGCCGGGGGGCCAATTGAGCGTAACTCGGGTTAGGATTGGAAGGCAATTGTCTTGATGGGGATGAATTAAAGAGGTTGGGAGTTGGGGTGTGTTGGTGGGGATTAGCGGGTCTGGGGTAAGGCAAGAGGGGTCCTGTTGTTGCGGCGGTGGTAGTGGAGGTGGAGACGGCAGCAGTGGTGGGTGGAGGGTCAGGTGGTGGAGGAGCGTTGGAAAGCGCCATGGAGATGGCGGCTAACTGTGGCGCGAGGGCAGTGGTTCTGACTTCTGAGAGGGATTAACTTTTGAATTTTGAACCGGGGGAAGGGAATATATAAGGTGACGGCGTCGTTTTCAAATTTTTTAATCTAAAAATATCAAATCAATCAATACACTTGTCTTTTTATAAGGCAATGCTTCGTTTTCGTAACTTCACAAGTTTGTACGGGAATTGATGCACATTCTCAATGAAAGAACAGCAGTGCTTCAGGTACAAAGTCATTTTAACTGAAAATTAACAAAAAACACACACTGGTGGATTCCGCACATTATTTTCATTTTTTTTAATACATGGTGGGGTCCACTTATTATTAGTATTATGGTGAAATTCTGTAAAAACATTCGAACTGATTTTTCCATGAAAAAATGCATTTTAACGGCTTGATTAGATCGGATTAAAATTTTATTTTAATTTAATTCTAAATCAAACAATCAATATCAATTACATTTTTTATGGATTCCACATTTCAAAAACTTTTGTTACAATTCACTTAAAATCTAATTTTAATTTACATCAAACACCATTTAAATATGATGTGATGAAAATATGTAATTTAAAATGGAAAATTTTTGAATTTGGGGGTACTATTATTTTATTGAACGTTGTGAGGTTGAAAATGAGTATTGAAATAATGCATTTTTTAAGAATCTGGATGCCTAAAATTCAAATTGAGGAATTTACAAAAATAGTCAATTTCATGATTGTCAGTTGAGAAGTGTCTAATTTTGATCATTCTTGCAAAAATGCTCAAATTTGGTATCAAATTGTCTATTATACCCTCAATGAAAAATAAATCATTTTTTTTTTACTCGTGAAATTTGAGAAGTAGCAGCTTACATTAGAAGATACATTAATGTTAGTTAATACTTAATGGATTCATTTGTTTTTATTCTCTATTAAACATTGACCAAGAATTTTTGGGAAAAAAATGAAGTAGAAAAGTTCTTAACACTAAAAAAATAATTATATACTTCCAATCCATAAGAAAATTATATAATTTCATTTCGAAAAATTTAATCTTATTCAAATATGCAATTGATTGAGCTTTTCACAATTCTCGCTAGAAGATATCTTATTTTTGTTGATAGTTGTTTTTAATAGTTGTTATTTTTAACCGTTCATAACGTTCTCGACATTTTAAAACTTGTTATCAAAATTTGGATATGTTTATCTCGACACTTAACACTTCATTTGTTTAGAACGAGATTTCATTCTGAACATGAAAATTCTTCACATTTTATAATATTCTTGACATTTTAAGTGTACTTCTCGACATTTCATAAATGTTTTATTTATTCACTTATAGGGAGGAGTGACCAATTAATATATGATTGACATGGCAATTTTTAAATTGAGTAGTATAGGGTATGTGTCAAATTATTATAGGTCAATACAATTTTTAATTATATAAATAATTTTGTCTTCATTGTGGAATTTAAAATTGTTTATAAGGGCATTTTGGTCTATATTATACTAAAATGGATATTAAAGAAATTTTGAACATTTTTGCAAATGACTATGTAAAAGTGGACATTTTTGCAATTTCCTCATTCAAATTTTAGTTTAAATTAAAGTTAATAATTAATTTTTAAAATATATTTACCAACATTTCAATAATAAACTTCATTAATTTTATCAAAATCTACCGATAATCTGATTTTAATCCGAACTAGACAGAGTTTATCTAAAATAAAAATTAATTTTTTAATAAATGTTAATAAAATTGATAGAATATATGGTTAAAAAATTGTAAATATATGAAATATGTTATTATAATTAATTATTAAATTTGATTCAATCTATTCTTTAGCTTAATCAAATAGAGCATAAAATCACCCTCACACGTGCACCATATCTACACTTGTCTTTGTTGATCAATAGCGTAAAAAGTTGATATTAGTTTAATCATACAATTTTTTGTTAACATTGCTCCGCATGAATATAATCAAATTCCGAAATTTAATCAAGAGAATTTGAATATTTATAAAGCGTAACTAATATTTATCTTAAAGAAATATGCTCATTTTGGCAGTACAGAGAAATAACCAATAAGCACCTTTTAAGGTACTGTTCGTTAAGATTAAGATTATATAATTTGAACATAATTAAATAAGATAAACAAATTAATATGGATATTGTATTCGTATTACAATTTATAGCTTCACGACTGAAAGGCCAGCTAGCTTCGAATCGAGGAATTTTTGGAGCTACTTTACTTTGCATAATATACAAGCTTAGATCACCTTTCTTTGCTCAAGCATATTCTTGTACTCCAGAAATAAACGTCTATTTAACACGTTGCCAAGTCAATACTATGAAACCGGCATACGCATCTTACTTCATTCAAGCTAAAGTGACATGTAATGTATGTAATACGCTGTACAAAGTTTGACGTGTATATATATTTCTTAGATAAAGTTAGTCTTTAAAGATTTTTAGAATGTATCAATTATGTGTGCGACTTTATTAAAGAGGATAAGGATACTTCGTGCCCCATATTTTCAAAAGATTACAAAAGAATCCGGTCCCTTGGAGTCATGAGCACACTTTAACTGTACGAAAAGTTAAAAATGTTGTCAAAAGTATA
>CAIGRL010107655.1:0-14710 GCA_903798325.1 Fraxinus xanthoxyloides
AACTGTGGTTTTATGATATTTGGTTTCGGATATACTTTCAGAGATGCTTTCATTTCATTTAAAAAAAAAAAAGTGGCGGGTGAATTTGGAGGTCTAGTCAAGTCATCAATTGTATTCCTACACCGGTATATTGTTACCTATATGAATGTGGTGCGACACATATGCATCTTTAACCTTTGGAAATCCTCTTTACACTTCTTGTCTTCCTTAAATACTTTGAAGAATGGAATGTATTTGTTGGTAGCCATCACAACAAACCAGCTTAAGGTTGTTAATCGACTTATGAGATTTTACACTTTCTTTGATTTACTAGGAGGCCTCATATCTATCAAGACTTTAATATTTTCAAGGTTAGCCTCTATACCTCTCTAGTTTACCATGTAACCTAGGAACATGGCAGATGCAACACAAAATGTGCATTTGAGAGGATTCAATCTCATTCTATACCTCCTTAATATTCGAAAAGTCGTGTCTAGGTGCTTTAAATGGCTAACAATTTTAAGGTTCTTTACCAACACGTCATCCATATAAACTTTCATAGTTTTGCCAATGAGATCATCAAACATCTTGTTGACAAGTCTTAGATAAGTTGTCACAACATTCTTCAGGCCAAAGGGCATCCCTTATAGTAATAAAGGCCACTATCTGTAATGAATGAGGTATTTTTCTCGTCTATGGAGTGCCTAGCGTTTTGATTATACCCTGAATAAGAATTCAAAAGAATAAGCAAAAACAAAATAGGTGACAGAAAAAGGAACGTAGGTAATTTGCAGCCGTAAGTTACTATTCATGTTTCTTTTTTTTAGTGTATGGACGGTGACACTTGAATAAAAATAAATTCCTTATCCTATAAACGTAATAAATAAAAGGAAAGAAAATTGGATTGCCTCTCAGTAAGCTCTTGTTTATAGTTATTAGCTTGATTTCGCAATTTTAGCTACCAACATGGCTAGTAAAGCTAATTTTTGGCCTTGCAAGGACTACACTTCCAGACATCTTCAGCGCCATCCTGGACCCTCCAATGCTAGAAGTTCCCATATTGGTCCTTTATTGTTCCAACTAGTCCAACAATGACCTTCTTGTAGCAAAGGTTTGTATAGTCATTACTTACTTCAATTTTCATCTTTTTTCCGCCTCGAGGTACGGTGGTTGTTTGAGTGGAGTTTTCATAGTCAATCTATTGCTTATCTTCTACCCTCAAAATCATCGCACAGGTTTCAAAGTCTAACGAAGCATGTCCAATTAGTAGGAATGGTTTTCTTAATATCACCGACATATCTTAATTCTCTCCAATGTCAAGAACTTTAAAATCATCTGGAAAGATGAAATCTCCAGTTTTGATGAGCATGTCTTCAACTACTCCCTGAGGACGCTTGATAGACCTGTCAGCCAATTGTAGATTGGTTGATATCTCATGTAACTTCCTCAATCCTAATTTCTTGTAAATGTTCAAGGGCATCAAGTTAATACTTGTTATAGAGTCAATCAAAGAACTAATATTTAGAGCAAGATAGAGTGAAACTCATTGGATCTTTAGTTTAAGCACGAGCTTATGTTGAAAGACTGTACTTGGATTAGTTCGAAATCAATATGATAGTGTTAATGAAAGGAATATTGATTTGCAACTTTCTAAGGGTTTCCAAGAATTTTACAAACAGCATCTACAACTTGTTGTTCTATAACCTTTGAGGAAATGGGAATGAAAGTACAAGTTTATTAATAGGAATGGTTACCTTATCTCATGGACTGCCTGACTGTTCTTCTTGATTAACCTTTACTGATTTTTCAAACTAAACCACTTCGTCCTTGACCATGATAGGTAAATGATTCTCCTTGGTTGCTTTTATTTACACTAATCTCTGGCCATTTAACTCAAATCCTTGTAGTGATAGCCTAAACATGATCCTCCTATGGTACTTTCAAAACTTATGAAAGAATAGAAAAGGCGATACATAAGCTTGAACATGGGTAGCAAGCTTGAATGACAGTGTCTCAATAATTGCATAATTCATTGTTTCCATTGCTAATACTTTTTCATGTAGATTATTCTCTTTCTCATTTGGAAGGGTACCATGTAATATGTTGGACAATACAGCTCCAATTTGCCCCACTAAACTCTCCGAGTCTTGGATAGAGTCTTGTTGACTTTGGATTGCAGTCTCAGTTTTGGTGATGTACTTAACAAATGACCTATTCTCTTGTTGTTGTTGAAATCCTGGTGGGTTGCTCTGGACTGCATTTTTCTGCCTTGATTAATTAATTAGCCCATGAGAGTTTTTGATGATTTTTCTAACTAGGATTATGTA
Source organism: Fraxinus xanthoxyloides (assembly GCA_903798325.1). Lineage (NCBI taxonomy): Eukaryota > Viridiplantae > Streptophyta > Magnoliopsida > Lamiales > Oleaceae > Fraxinus > Fraxinus xanthoxyloides. The sequence goes on from CAIGRL010107655.1 coordinate 2,307, forward strand.
TGTAGGAGTATGGGATGTTTTGTCTATGTGAGTTGTGTGCATAGCTGATCTCTAGAGACTGAACAATATTAGTAGAAGCTAAAGGGCAACTAGCAATGATATGATCTACCACACAACCTGTGTAAGCATCTTTCATATTTTGGTATTCTTGGTGTAATCCATAATAAAAGATGTGCATACCTGAGCATGCTTGGAAATGACTAGATTTGGGCACTTCCTAAACAAGCCCTTGAACCTCTCATATGCCTCCGGATAGCTCTCGAGGTCCTTTTGCTTAAAGGCGTGGACTTCATTCCAAATTTGATGGACTTAAGATGATGGAAAAATACTTTATAGTAAACATGTGCACCCTATCATTCCACAACACGATGATCCTGGTAGGTAACGAATAAAGCCATTCTCTTGTGCCATCCTTCCATGTGTGAGGGAATAAACTTATTCCAAAGGCATCTGCTATCATTCCTACAAGACTAATAACTTCACACAACATAAGAAAAGCTCAAGCATGTTCGTGTGGATTCTTTGTAGCTTTTTTGAATAACCTGATGTCCTGATGCTTTTCAAATAGGTTGGGACATCTAATCGAATGTGGAAGTTAGCATGTCCAAATGGTAGAGAGACAATTGTAGGTTGCACAGGTGTACAAACTGGATTCCCATAATCTCCAACTCATATAGGGGCTTCGTCGGCGATAACCTTTCATTGAATTGCTTCTGTCAGTTGAGATGGATCCTAAGTCTAATTCTGGTTTTGATTTTGATTCTCAGGCATTAGCATTGCTTCTCTCTACTCTCTTCTACGTTGTCTGAAGGTTCTTTCGATTTTTTGATCTAATGAGTGTGTTCGATCTTGTCAGAATCTTGCATACAATGGTGAAATACTGAAAAGAACAAAGAACAAGAAACTGAGGTAATATGACGAATAGCCTAAAACAAAAAAGAAGTCAAATCTAATATAAGCTAATAAACTATTATTAAACAAAACTATTCCTCGAGAACAACATCAAAAACTTGTTCAGACAAAATTCACAAGTGAATGGGATCATTGACAAGTAATAATATGATGAGTTAAGCATCGTCCCATGAGTAATAATGGCTAACTATGGTTCACTAGTTTGTATCAAATTCGACGTTCGTAATGCAAAAGAGTTGATTTGTTTGTATTTATTCTAGCTTAAGCTAAGATTATTTAAAGAATTGGTTTTTATCAAATATAATGAGATAAATGTATTGGATTTGAGAATCCACCTTTTGACTCTATTTCCTATTCTCAAATCATATAATTTAGTGATCTTCAAGTGTTCATGACAATCGATAATCCATTAATATGTACTATTCTTTTACAAGATATGTTAAACCTATCATAAGCACGACCCGACCCAACCCATTCCTATTCCTAGTCTAAATTTATATCCAAAGAGATGGATTCAATCACACTATCACACACGATTGTACACACCATAAATGTTATTCCTAAAACTTATTACCCATGCGTCAAATATGCAATGTTCTAACTTATTGCGAGTCTCCCAACATTACAATAATCAACTAATTTTCTAAATGGTAATCAACCACTCAGACAATGAAATAAGCATGCATAAGTGATAAAGAACACAAGAATTCACTAAAATACTTAATCTTTATGGCAATCAACATGTTTCATCATTCATTCAATACAAAAGAAGTTTAGCCTAGAATTATGATATTCAAATGATACCATATTAAATAACTAGATGAAGATTTTGAGAACTCAATTTCTTTGATAAATGACTTCAATTCAAGCCTTGAATCAATTCTTGTTGTAAAACTCTTCTTTGCTGCTTGTTGATAGACTCTCTTCAATGATAAAAAAAAAAAAATTCATTTCCCACGTTCTGGATGAATTCTATGTTATAAAGGATGCAAAATATATCATATCAAAATTTGTGGAATAGAGAAAAAGGAAAGAAATCTCAATTAGAGAGCCATGCATCGCATGATACAACTTGTTTGGCTTTAGTCCTTCTGTAGGTACACCATGCGATCAAATTGTCTGCAGGCCCATGCAAATTGCATGGGTCTATTTTGGGGACCAAATTTTGCAATGTGTTTCCTAAACTATAAATTTTGGTTCTTCTTCATTCCTTTTTGTCCCGTTATCATCTCTTCTTGTCCAATTGCCTCCTAGAACTCTTGGATCTATTTTACCACGTCCAGTCCAACTTTTAAGTAGTTGCACTTTAGTTCCTAAACTTTAAATTTGATTCAATTTAGCCATTTTCAGTTGTTTTCCTCCAATTCCACCAATATAATCAATAGTTACCTACAAAACACAATTTGTGTAGAATGAAGCCATATTTCATAAAAATCATCGACAAATATTGAAATTTAACACTTAAATAAGTGTACAAAAACTTATCAAAACCTAAAAGCCAATTCATGTAAACCTTTTCACAATTCTCAAGAGAGAACAAATAAAATACAATTCTCTAGCTTTATGTAGCAAACGAGCAAAATCTTGTATTTTGTTTTAAAAGAAATTTTCTTGTTGAACTCGAAAATGATGTGGGTTATGCTACTACATCGCTATGACACTTCCTAAGACTTCAAATTAATTATTTTGGTCACGATAGTAAAGTTGTGGTCACGTGTCTTATAAATTTATAAGGTGTGGAAGACTCTTTGAAATGATAATTTTTTTTTTTTTTATTTGGTTACGTTATTTGTGGCGACATTTTTTATACTAATTGTTACCTATGTTAAGTCCTTAAAAATTTATAATTTAGATACGCTTACTGTATATGTCAAACTGCCCTTAAACGTAATTTTGTGGTTCAAACTCCCATTTTTCGGCCACATTATTTTAAGCCTTTACTACAAAACATTTGGAAAGTTAAATTGCACTTTGATTTCACAAATCCACAAATTATATACATAAAATTTCGGTTACATTGTCATATAAATCTCATTTTCATTCATTTAAATCTCATTTTTGACTGCCAATCACCACTTCCATTTGTAATTAAAAACATTAACCTCCTTCAACTCCTATAACCACGTTTTCTCTCGCAAACCATCATACATATAAATAAATTTCATTTGTCCCTTTTTCCTAGACTAAAGATATCTTTGAATTTGGAAATTTTCTGAAGGAAAGGCTAAGATCAAGCTGCATTTTGTTATGAATTGAATACAAAAGGGTATTCAAACTCCAAGCATTTTAGGTAGGGTGTTTTCAGTACTTTCATAAGTGAAATAAAAATTATTTGTTTTTCGATTTGCATTACACATATTATTGTGTTACTCATGAGAAAATGGAAACACCATTTGGTGGTTCACATAAATGATGAAGAGATGATTTTTGTTACTTGAAAGGGATTATCAAAACCTAAGAGTAAGCAAACTACTTGATCATCAGTTCGTTATGCAAAATTTATGGTGACACAAATAACCAAAGTTTTACATTCCTAGAGAATATTTTTTTATCATTTATTTAAGTATTTCCTACTAAGTATTACTTGCGGTACTCATCCCTACTAAAAATTTACACGTTAATTCGAGGCATGACAGTGGTTTGGCATAGTGTCAAGTGCTCGGTGATTTAAAATGCTATTTAACTTTCTAGTAAAATTTCCAGCTATGTAACTCTTTTATGAATACTTAGATGACACTTTTAAAAATGTTAAAATTTTTATTTTGTCTAGTTTTTATATACATTGCACGCCAACTATAAATTTAGAAATGTTGGATTTACTATGCATTAAGTTTAATTATTGTTTAATTGAATTTTTAAATTTTGTGCTCCTACTTAAAAAGTGTATAACTTCGGTTACAGTGCATATTTTAGAGTGAAATCAGCGGGATTTGAAAGTTTTACACGTCTTCTAGTAGCGAACTTTGGAATTACTTAAAATATTACCTAGAGAAAAAGTTATGTCTATTTTAGTAGACTAGTCAACTATCCAGCATAGTTGAAAAATATTTTCCTGCTTCAAAATTATCTTCAAAATCCCAATTTTCATATGTTATACATATATGAATGTTATAGTCCCCGTTAAAGTTTCAAAAAATTTAGTTGACGTTTGTTAGGCCAAACATATTTTTCTTTTCGCTGCTAAGTAACCTGTATTTGCTGAATTTCCTCCAGATATTTTCCAAAATCAAATTGCACCATCATTGTCTAATTCTATATGGAAAAATATCTCCCATTTTTTTATATGCAAACTCCAAAATTTTTCTTATTTACAATTTATTTTGGTTAACATTAAAGAGCTCAAACTAAGATTTTTTTTTTAAACTCTTCGAGCTCCATGAATTTGGGGTGTTACAATTTATTTGGTATAACTCTAATTTCAAACGCGCTATGATGACTAACATAGGACATAAGTTAATCTCACTGTCATGAAAAAAAAAGAAGGGTTTATCTCATTCAGTACACTCATATTGGGTATAAGTTTTTCTCAAAAATAAGAATGAACTTTATCGTCATCAAGTCATTAGCCTTCCACTTAAATTTCAAGAACCAATGATCTAAAAAAAATTTATGTCCCATTAGACACCACATCCCAAATTTGGTTGGATTTTCTATATTCTACCTATACTTTGAACACTTTCGTTAATTTACCTCTTTGTACTGCTATAAGAAAGGGGCTTTGGTGAACTAAAAATCTTTGAAATTAGATTGCTTCAACTCAAAAGTAGATCGCTCCCACTCGTCTCAAAAGTTTAAAACAAATTTATTTAATTCACTAAGGCAATTTGATAATATGCAATATGACCATAAATATGCGAATTTATCCAATTATCACATGTAACACGATATCACAGATTAATTCATTCTGTAAATAATTCCCAATAATATCGAAAAACAAAAGTCATATCCATTAAATTTTATTATACAAGTTCTAAATATCGCCATAATCTATGTTGCACTACAGTCCCAATAAATAAGAAGTGACATAAGAATACTCATATTCTGCTTATTACTAAAAAAAATGCATCCCAAAAGTATAGCATCCCGCAATTCTTCTAGATGCTTCACATGTTCTAATGGGTTATGTGTCATATTGATTTCTTAATTTCAAAAAGTATTTAACTTTTCATCACATTCTACACCCAGAGTATTTTAGTACTTTTTTCATAAAACGCTAAAAGTATGCTTAAATCTAGCCACATCGGGCTAAGCACGAAAAATGTAAACATATCGTGAATCATAAAATCACGTAAAATAATAACAACTCAAGAACGTGGAAACATTACCATTATTTAAAATAAGAAAAAATGACACCAAAATTGTATTCTTTTTACTTAAAAACAATTTCAAAAAATTATTAACAGACAGCCAGTTCTAAAACACTTTCAAATTATTTTTCAATCTTAAAAAAAAAAATTAAATTTAAAAAATTACCTCCCACGAGATAATAGGAGACCCAAATAAATATTCTGGATTTAATATAAAATTTGGAGATTTTAATTAAGTCGAAAAATAGTTCTTATTAAATGTATTTTAAATTTTGAATATATTCTAACCAACTGAAAATATAATATTTATATATTGAAAAATCCAGAATAACAATATAAAAATCAGAATGCAATATTTAAAATTGCCAAGCACCCCACATGCGGCCTCACGAACTAGGTAGAGTGCCTGACTTTATTTATTTACTTATTTTTAAATTTAAGAATCGCAACGCATGCGCTCTCACCCGTTGGCCAGAGTTTCTGAAATTATTTGTTTATTTATTTCTAAATTCTAGAATCACAGTGCATGCATCGTCTCCTAGGTATTTTTCATCAATTTTCAAATTTTGCGTTATGAAGTCCCAACCAACCGAGGCCCCAGTTGCAACCTAACTATTTAAAACTCTAGAAATCGAGATCTAGGGAGGAGAAATATTTCTTGTAACAAATCTGGTTGATGTAATGAAGGTAACAATTAAAAGAATGTTCAGACGATTGTGTAAGGACCAACACCCTCTTGAGACAAATTCCCAACGAGAGGTGCTTTATTTATGAAGATTACAATCTACAAGAAACGAAATGCCTTCAAGGGGTGCAAGCACACTGAATTTGCAAAGTAATTGAAAGTTAACAAGAAGAACTAAAAGATATGAAATTACATAATTCTCTACTTGAGAGTGATTTGATTCGAGATTCTTGCTAGTATGTTCTCTTTTCTCTTTTATACTCCTTGTCAGTTCTTCTTGTAGAACCGTTTGTAAACTGCTCATCGCCCTATAACTATCCAGTTTCTCCATAATGGATGACTTGTCAAGAACTACCGTCTTTAACTGCTGCCATTACTCACATCATTCAACTGCTTGCAAGCGAGATACTTGAATTGTGGATCGTGATAAGATTGCTCATTAACTGTTTCAATAACCGTTGATTTAAATAATCGACAAGACACTATACTCGCCCAGATCTTGGGCGTCTCGCAGGTTTGAGCAATAATGACAATATACTCGCCCAGGTCTCAGGCGTTTCACAGGCTTGAGCGATGATGGACCTTCGCTACATAACTCCGTCTTGAATTTTTACATGGTCTCATTTGGGCCTATCCTTCGAATCTCCTAACTGTGCTTCATTCTTTGGACCATTTAATTATGCCTCATTTTTGTATGTCAACAATTATCACTCAATATGGCAAAATTAATATCAACTATCAATTTTATCCTATATTCGTCCTTTAAGTTTTCCTGCGATGCTTGAAATCCAGAAAGGGTGGAGAATCCCAATCATTATCTTATTTGACAATGACCTTCTATATTCCAAAAAGTGCAATATCGTGCAACTCTTATAAACCAAAGAACAGGCCATTTCGTCGCGTCATTATACCTATGTTCTACGTCGCCACTTTTCTTTTCACCCATATAAATCACTGTTCATCTACTTGTTTCTCTATTCAAATACTTACATTCCCAAAACCCTCAAGAAGATTATAATTCGTAGTAAATGGCGACTTCAAAGAGCTCTTCAGACAACTTCTTTAGTTTCGAAGACTTTCAACAACTTCTCACCAAATCGCATATAAATTCAGCTTCCCTTTCACCAGCCACTCCTGATCTCCACGAGTTCTACCTAGGCCCATCATTTAATGACGCTGATTCTATAGGGCAAGCAGTGGTGGGCCAGTTGTTCTTGCACTCAATATCCTCCTTTTCTGAACCATTTTCCACTAAAGCCAATCCTGAAAGAGATATTCGCACTTGGCCCAAAATTGATACTACTTTCCGCCTTTGGCATGTACATATGACAAATCATGGCCCTACCAAGGCGATTTTTGATTGTGCTAGGATTTTTGATTTATTAGAAATCACTCTTCGTCCCCCAATCTATGATCATGAGCTGTTTTAAGCTTTTGGTCTTTCGAATACAATACTTTTATCTTCCCACTTGGCCCAACATCCATTACTCTGAAGGATGTTGGAGCCTTAGTTAATCTTTTGCCTCTGGGCGACACCTTTTCCTACCGTTTTGGTTACTGCTGCTGCCCCAAAATTTGACAAGAGATATACTGATTCTTATTTGGGCATGCAAGAACTTCATAACCATTCTAATGTTGAACCTACCCATGCAGAGCGTGTTGCCTTTCTTCAATTTTGGCTTTGTAAATATGTTCTTTATGTACCCAACGTGAAACCTTCTATGAGTTATTTGCCCATAGCGCATGAATTAGCACGTGGTAGGTCTCTAAATCTTTGTTCGTTATTCTTAGCTGCCTTTTATAGAGACATGGCTTCCCTTTAATTTTAGTTAAGGAATGGTACATCTCCTACTGGCAGCAGGCCTCTTTGGCTCGCTCAATTATGGTTGAGAGCATATTTTCCACAACTTGGTGCTCTATCAGCCCCTCCTAGGTCAGTTAGTTGTTATGGGCTATTCATCAATCAATTGAGCCCTATTAATATGTTATAACTTAAATTCAACCCCTTTCTTTTTTCCTTTCTCTGTTCACCAAGTTCCGATTTACATGCAACATCTTTCTACTATGAATGATGTGAGCACTTTTTAGCCTGTTTGGGCTCAATATTTGATTGGAAAAGAATTGTTCCATGATATCTTAACTGGAACAAATACCAAGGCAGGGGTTGGGATATATGCTCCCCAATTTATTGCGCATCAGCTTGGTTTTGGCTAAACGTGGCATGTTCCTCCCTGTTTTTCCAAGGGTTTGATAGAACATTTTTACACTACCAATAAAGCAGAAGCACGTGTCATTGATGCTTGCAATGCTTTTTTGACAAATGACATCTCCTTAGCCCTTTTTAACTCTACTTTTGTCATTTACCCTCTCTTTGAACAATTCGGCCATCTGTAAAGCGTAGGTTGTTTGCAACTAATGCTAACCACGCTTTCCACTTGCTGGAGAGGCCAGGGACTTCTTCTGTTTCTCCTATTCCTGCCTCTCCTATATCTATCAAGAATCCTACTTCTTCCGTAAATAGCCAGCTTTAGCTTCATCAAGTTTGCTCGATGATGATGATGGGGCCCCTCTTATTGTCAGGAGGAAGATATTTGAGTTTGTTTATTCATAGAAAGTCCTTTATATGTTAATGCCTTACCTGAANTTTTAACTCTACTTTTGTCATTTACCCTCTCTTTGAACAATTCGGCCATCTGTAAAGCGTAGGTTGTTTGCAACTAATGCTAACCACGCTTTCCACTTGCTGGAGAGGCCAGGGACTTCTTCTGTTTCTCCTATTCCTGCCTCTCCTATATCTATCAAGAATCCTACTTCTTCCGTAAATAGCCAGCTTTAGCTTCATCAAGTTTGCTCGATGATGATGATGGGGCCCCTCTTATTGTCAGGAGGAAGATATTTGAGTTTGTTTATTCATAGAAAGTCCTTTATATGTTAATGCCTTACCTGAATTTTTCAGAAAAGCTCAACTTCTCCTTTGAAGACCCGCCTTCACCTGTTATTTTTTCACCGCCTTCCACCAAATCTTCTTTGTCTAAATCATCTGGCGAAGGGACTTTACTTAAGGAGAAGCCCACAGGCCAAGAATCTTTGATCGCACAGCCAATTGGAGAACTTCCATCTTTCCAGGGCGTTGACCCCTCACGTACTGAACCGGAAAGTAATACATATTTTATGGTCTTTTCCCTAGTTTGTGTTATTGGCCTTTCACTCATTATCACTCGATTCTTTGCAGAGATACCCATAGATCTACCCATTGTGGAAGAGCTTGCTCATTTAGATAAAGGAAAGTCCCCACAAGTGGTCGGGTCAACCAGTGAGGTGCCCCAATTTTCAAAAGCTACTGATAAGGTAGCCTTTATTTCATCTTTCATCTTTACTTAGTTCAATGTATTGAAAATGTTAAAGGCTTGCATTTTTCTTTACAGGACACTGAAATCATTTTACGATACATTCATGATCTGTTTACTTCTTGGGAACAAATACGAGAGAGCGTTACTTCTCGTTCCTCTTCGATCAGTCGTCCTTTTGCTTCATCTGCTGCATTCTTAGAGGAGAATACGAACATTCTCAAGCAATCAGTACTTGAATATGTTTCCTTCATGGATATGGATATCAACAATGCCAGTGGTTCCAGCCAAAGATATAAGTTTGAGCTTTTAAGTGTCAAAATGGCTCAAGCACTTGAGCTTCCTTCGCTTAAAATTTCATCTGATTTTAAGCGACATTGAAGATTATCCATTCAGAGATAAATTATTTGCTAGCAAAAAATGTGGAGTTAAAAACCAAGAAGACTCGGTATCTTCGCCCTGTGAATGAAAATGAGTCTTTGCTTCAAGAGATTGAGAAGACCAAGAGCAATCTGAACGAAATCTCTTCTGAAGTTATGGTTGAAGATTCTTTGATGATGAGTTTGGCTGCAAAGATGAAGGAACTTCAAGCAAGGATGAATGACTGTAAAGCTAGGTTAGCCATCAAGAAGCGTATTGTTTCCTAAGAAGTTGAATAAGTCAAATCTTTGTTTGAGCGTTACTTAAAACTGGAAGTTGATGAGGAACTTATGACCAAGCTATCCACTTCTTTCTCTGAACAGTTCAATGAATGGGAGAAACTTAGAGAACAAATGCGCTCTCTTTGAGGCAAACTGTAATGAAGACATTAATGTCCTGATTTTTCTTGTAGGACGATTTTATCTTACACTTTGTTCCTTTAATTTTGTGACGGCAGTCACCATTAGTTAAAATGTAATGGCGGCCAATTTTATCAATGGAATGATCACTTTATTCACTTGTGTAATAGTCTTTGAATGGATTCTGAAATAACCTAATCGACATTCTCTTTGATCCTTAATACTCCCCAAAATTTTAATTATTTACCTTGTGCCATATTCATGCACATTTCTCTTTGTGGAATCTTTACACGGGATGAAACTTTTGGTATTCCAACTTTTCTTTCCAAGATTTGAACCTTCAATGTCGGTTACTCTACATGTATATGGCCATTCTCATTCCGTCTCTTCGCCTTTAAACCTATATAAAGCTCCGTATTTTTTACACATTCATCGTCCTCATCCTTATTCTCTACAAAACCAATATGTTGCCATCATCTAGCATTCAAATGGTTGATTTTCCATATCCAAAAGATCAGTATTTCCTTTTTCAATAGGAATGAATCATTTAATCTTTTCTCAATTTTACCATTTGTCTTGATACTTTCTTTAGTATGGGAGATATAGGAAACATTCTCTGGTCAATGATGGTCTTCTCAGCGTCCTTTCCATTTATAATCTCCAGAGAGAGTCTTTGATATGAAACAATTGCTTGTTGAGAGTGCTTCTTTGACCATTTGCTTGTTATTGCAGTGATGCATTTAGGAGGGAGATGAAGGCCAATTTACCATTTTTCTTTTTAGTTGATAGAAGAACAATGATATCCTGCTTCCAACTACGGCTTATAGGACATCTGTATTTTATCTTTCTTGGTTTGTAAAAAATATTTGATAATGAAAGACTTTATTTGAATGTACTTCGCTCTTATTTTATTTGAATAATCGTCTAACTCACTTTTCTTGTTCTAATGACATGGTGTGTGCCCAGCATTTCGATTTTAATTATGCATAGAATTTTCTTATATCTGTTCACTTTTCCATACGGAAGGAACATATTTCTTTAATTATTTACCATTAATAAACCTCATATGCTTCGTTTCATTTAAATCTTTCAAATGGTAAGCTCCATTAGGCAATACGTTTTTCACTTTATATGGTCCTTTCCAGTTAGGTGACCATTTACCGTACTTTGGATCCTTGCTCCAAAGGGAGTATCATCTTCCAAACTAAATCGCCCAAGCTAAAAGACCTGGCTATAACTTTTTTGTTATAGAGCTTAGCCATTTTTAGTTTTTGAACCTTCAATCTATCTAGGACGTCCAACTTTAACTCGTCCAATTCCAATAAATTTTGGGCTAGTGATTCTACATACTCGCCATCACTTAAATTATTTTGCAAGCCTATTCTAATCGACTGCACATTGATTTTCATAGGCAACGCAACCTCTTGTCCATAAGTAAGTTGAAAAGGAGTTGCTTTGGTACTTGGACGTTGCGACGTCCTGTAAGCCCATAAAGCTTTATTTAAACATTCATATCAATTTCTGGCATTTTCATTTATCATTTTCCTTATGATAGTTTTTAGAATCTTTTTAGAAGATTCTACATGTCCATTAGATTGAGAGTAATTAGGCGTGGAGTTTACTAGCTTAACTCAAACTCGCTCAAGAATTCCTTCAATTGATCTCCATTTAAAGAAGTTCTGTGATCCATCATTAGAGTTTGTGGTGTCCCAAATCTATAAATAATGTGGTCACGAATAAAATCTATAATATTCTTCTGGGAAATCTCCTTCAAAGGTATCGCCTCTACCCATTTAGTGAAAAAAATCTGTCGAAACTATTATAAAGGTATGCTACTTAGACGACAGGGGGATAAATTTTTCCTATCAAATCTGTCGTCCAACCTTTGAACGGCCAATGTTTAATAATATGTGTCATTTCTCTTGCTGGCACTCTTTGTATTGAACCATGCTTTTGGAATGCTAAACAACTTTTTCCATACTGAACGCACGATTCTCTCATCTTAGGACAAAAGTATCCACTCTTAATGGTTAACCATATCATTCTTTGGTTAGCCTGATGGGCTCCACATATTCCTTCATGCACTTTAGCCATGATTACTTTGGCTTCTTGTAAACTTACACATTTCATTAATATACCATCTGAGCGTTTCTTGAATAACTATTCATCTATTAGTACGTAGTTTAATGAACGCAGCTTTATTTTCCTATTACCCTTCATGTCAGGTTCTTTCAGGAATCCTTTTATTTATGTCCTCCAATCTATTGCATCTCCACTTTGTATGCAATGAGCATCAATCCTTTTTTCCCTCCGTTGTACTACAGGAAATATCACTCCATATTTACAAGTGGATTCAAATTTAGTACCTTTGAAT
>CAIGRL010107657.1:0-10061 GCA_903798325.1 Fraxinus xanthoxyloides
AAAAAATCTTTTCCAGATGATTAATACAAAGTATGAATGCAGAGTTTAAAAAAACAATGTTCAGAAATGAAACACAGAAATGAAACAATCCAATCACGAAACCTCAACGTGATGTGCGTGCAGGTGTGATCCAAACTTAGGCAATGCACATGTATATAATGCAGATAAGCATGCTTTTCAGGTTATAAATTAATCACAAGAATTCAATCAATAGAATTCGCAAATAGGCAACCAAGCGATCAGCATAAATTGGTAAGAATACCAAACTTAACCTACCGGAGAGTTTGGAATAGTCTTACCAAATCACCGTTGAAAAATAGTAACATATAACACTAGTTCCTCAGTCAAGTGAGCTAGCCAAAGTTTCCAGAATCACCCAATCCAGTCAGCAACATGCACAACACAAAATCACAGGAATCAGTATCGAATTAGAACACTAGAATGCACAAAAACAGTGATGGTTTCTGTTTAAATCTCAAAAGGTGTATACAGGTTAAACCATTGACCCAAATAGCAGATTAAAAATGCCCAATTTTATGAAGGATAAACAAGCCCTATAACGAAGCTAGGCTCTAATACTAGATGTTAGGAATAAACCGTGTTCAATAGCTCTAATCAAACATGCAATATTCATTTACCAGTTATACAGATAAACCATAAGGACTTAAAAACGAAATTTACAAGACAGATAAAACACTACTTCCCTTCATTCCTGTTAGCTCTTGTATTGACCGAGAGTTCAGGCTTAGGAAGAGCTTTCCACGCCTGCAAATCACCATCCAAAGAGAGTACAAGAATTGGCCAGAATGTTTCCTTACTTAGCTTGGATCATCGACCAAAAGGTCTACTAAAACATCCAAGAATCACGCCCTAAATCACCACTCAGCCCTAGAGAAACACCCACCCAACCCAGCTCTATTTCACGCCTGGGAGTTACACATGAGTCATTCAATAAGGGGGCTCAATAGACAATGAATACAAAGGGTAGGAGAAGAAGCAGCCTGCTTCAATATGAAGAGGCAGAGACCGGACTGAGAGCAAAAAGGGTGAAGGAAGAGTCTTGCACAATCCGGGGTTAACCAAAGCTACCAATATTTGAGTGACACATAGGCAACAAAGGCCCAAATAATAAGACACGGGCTAAATGTCACAAATAGCACCAGCCCACAAGTGTTAGGATGACCACAATACTCACATGAAGGAAATAACTGAAGATAAAATTTCTAGGAAATACACGGAGCAAACATCAAATGAAAGATGCATTTGAGTCGATTTAGCAAGAGTTAAAAGATGAACGAAAATTAAGAAAACATCGAGAAAATCTTTGTTACAAGCGATTCTTTATTCTTCATTACTTCGAACGAACTTAAACAGGAAAAAAAAAGCACGGATATTGATAGAAGTTTCGTGTGATGAGTTTGCAAAAGGAATAAGAACTATGGTTGTTGAGGCAGAAATCTCATTAGAATCAAATTGAAAAGGATCAGGACGAAGGATTGATTTTTTTTCATGTTTCTGAAGCCTGGTTAGATGAACGAATGCAGATGCTCGTTGTGTTACCATTAAGCCATCAATTTTTGACGAGATGAGAATTAAAATCGAAACCTTTCTTCGAGCAAAACAATCCTGGAATATTAGTGGGATAAATATTAGTTGCTGAATTTAGAGTGATAGGTTTTACTTGATTTTTTTCCAGTCTATTTATGTAAATTTGTACAAGGTTAAAATTTTAATATAGGCGTCTTTTTTTTTTCAAAAAAAAAATAGATAGATATATAAAAATGTCGGATGAAAATAGCCGTTCCCAAAATTTATTGTCGCCTAGAAAAAATGATTAATCAGTTCATGTCCCCTAGCCTCAATTATTAAAAAAATTAGAAAAAATACAATGTTATATGACATTAGAGATGTTAAAATACCATCTCATGTAGCAGCACGTAGTATGCCCAATTAAATACGTCTCATAACGCCATATTTAATTGGACTTACTACTTATTTGCCACATAGGATAGTGTTATAGCATGCAGTATTATTGTTAAAAAGGTCAAAACTCGTTCTCAATACTAAAATTAAAATCGAATCAGAATCGACTAGTTTTTTTCTTTTAGAAGCTAAAATTGTTCAAAATTTAAAGAGAACCGAACAAAATTGAACAAACCAGTTTGATTTGATTATGATTTTGTTTGCTTGATTTTAGTTCTTTCACCGCCCTTGGTCAATTACCCTTCGAGAAGGGAGTTAATTTAATTTATGGTCATCGAACTTTGCTATAAGTTACTACTTGATCATCAAAATTTAGGGTGTATTTGAGCCACTTTATTTTGGAAGAATGTGTTCTGGAATAGTAGATTGATGAAAAATTTGTAATAGAAAAAAATTATTGATGTGAAGAAAAATATTATTTTATTGAATAATGCGTAGTTAGAAATGAGTAGAATAATGAGAATAAAAAATTTAATGCGTACCAAACAGAGGTTTAAAATATAACTCGTTGTTCACCTATATTTGAATAAATTTACTCGTTGCTTAGTGAACTTTGTTATAGTAATACTGATGGAAATGATATGAGTGGTTGATTGATAACATTGTCTAAATTTGGTTGAACAACGAATAATCTTTTATTTATTGCAAACTTCCGCGAACAAAGTATAACTTTTTAGATTTTGATGGGCAAGTAGTAACATATATCAGAGTTCAGGGAAGGACTCGTTACTGTCATTGACTCTCCTTTGCCAAACACACCCAAACTCCCGACTACCTACACCAGAAACACCACCCTCCCATCCGGGCACCACCCACCAAGAAGAGAAGCAAAAACTGTTGCCATCACAACAGAGATCAAGAGTATCTCACAAACTGAAATGGGCATCTTGAAATTTCTGCTTTTGACTCTCACTTTGCTCCTGCCCCTCTTACTTTTATCTGCCACTGCTTATAATGTGAGAGATCACGTTCCCCTGTATGTCAATAAAGTAGGCCCACTTTACAACCCCAGGTATCATTTCCCCTGAGGAAATACAAGAAAATTATATCCTGCATTTAAATTGGCATTTGATTTTACTTTCATTTCTAGTCAGTGGTTATTTATATAAATGTGGAAGATCATGATTCACTTCCCTTGCAAGTCATAACTAAATGCTACTTTTCGTATCAATTTTGCAATTTACATGATCTTAAGAGTGAAGGAAATTCTGCCCAGATCTTAATTCATCACATCCATCAATTTTTTATTATTATTTTTTTTCATACTTATTTAACTCTTTGAGTTATTCAAGTAAAAAGATTATAAAAAGAACCATTTTTATTTTTGTTTATTTTATTAGCTGGGTAACTTTAGCAATTTGAAATGAGGACATGGAATGTATGATCTCAATTTTAAAGACATGTGGATTGTAATTCACTTCATTTCCTTTGTAAGGGATTTTGGTTCTGTCTACATTTTTTTTTGATGAATGGAAGTGTCGAATAAGCCGGCCAAAAGACACGAATGCTACTTTAGTTCGTCCATTTTAACAGGATAACATAATTTCTCAGGAGAAATGGTTGGAGGCTTCCAGAAAATATGTCTTCGACATTTGCGTGACTCTTGAATCTTGATGATGAAATGCAGAATGCACTTGATCTGTTGTTTGTATTGTTGATAATGGTCCTTTAGTGGGGATAGTTATCACTGAGTTTTTATCAGTTCTTCATTACATGATCATCAAGGCAACGGACAAATAAGCTGATTATTGATATTATTATTATGCAATGTTTGGTTTAGTAGAATTGGGGCCTTCTAATTGGGTTTTTTCTAATCAATTCAAATTAGATTATTTCTAATTCCCATTCCCAAGATCTTTTCTAAAGTCCTCCCATTCTACTGAATGCAACATTTGGGGTACTATATAAGAAGCTATATTAGAACTTAGAAGATTACTCCCAGATTGAAATGCTCAAGTTTTCTCATAGAATTCTAAATTGACATGTAACTTAGAAAATTCTGAGTACTGTTTATATGCCGTCCATGAGCCTTCATTTGTGTTTTCTTTGTTGTCTTCAAGGCTTTGTTGCTATCTTGCTGATAAAAATGTATTCCATTGTCCATTTATCCTTTAATAGTTTTAGTAGTAAGGGGCTGTAGCCTGTGTAGTTGGCTTCTGGTCATTGAGTCCATAACATATGTCAAGTAGGATGAGTTCCTCTAGTGATATTAGTATACCGTTCTCCCGGTCCAAATTTAATTTTGCATCTTTCCTGTCTGTGACAGTTGTGCTGCCAAGGTAAGTGCTTGGCTGTTAAAATAAATTCTAAAAAATAAATTTATCTTTACTTACTGTTTAGAGGCTATTCAAAGATTGCAAAGAAGCTGAATTTAAGCATCTTTTATCCAGCTTTTTTCTTTTTCAGCATCTTTAAATCCATATATCTGTTTTGCCAAAGAATTCAGTAGTAACCAGGAAGCCTAATCACCTTTTTTTAACCCTTTTACTACCATGTGCATTATAATAGATTCTTCTCTAACCCTTCCAGAGGGAGTTTAAAAACTGAGGTTCTTTAGTGGCAGTCTTAAATATCTAGAATGCTCTTATTACATCACGGAACTTTGAAATATCAGGTCTGATATTGTTCTGCTCATTGTTCTCTTGCAGTGAAACATACCAATATTATGAAATGCCTTTCTGTCGTCCAGGTTAGCTATGCACACTAATCCTGTAAGCCTCCAATTACAAATGGTTGAAGAACTTCTAACATCTCCTTTTTTTGGCTTTCATATCAACTAAGAGTATGTGTGGCATGAGCATAAATACCATAATTGGAGTATAGTGTAGTATATTTCTTTTCTTTTTGCTGCCTTGTGCATGGAAAGTTCCATGCAAACTGACACCACATTGCATAATGTGGGGATTTTTGCGAGCAAGCACTGAAAATCATTTTTTTTTTCTGGTCTTCTGCAGCCCGTTAACCATACCTTCTTGTATAGATTTTGATGTATGCCTATATATATGCAGGCTTATCCCATTTCTTAATAAAATATTGATTATCTTAATTGAGGCATGTGCCTCAAGGTGCTATTTTACTAGGCAGATGCCTCACAAGGTGTGAGGTGTATGCTCCTAATTAGACCAGAAGTTCAGGTTTTCTCTTTGTATGTTGTCCCACAAAGCAAAAAAGTCTGTTGTTTCTATAGCACTAGGGCACAACAATCTAAACCTCATGAATATAATTATTTATGGAACCTAAGCCCACTACGAGACCAAGTACAAAAGATGATGAAAATCATGTATGATACTTAACATGATCTTAACAATCTACGTTTCCACATTAAGTGCTTTCTTGGGAAAGCTTAATAAGTTGCTAAAAAGTTGAGGTTAAAGTCAATAAATAAGTTTTTAACCACATAATGGGACCTAAAACTTTTATCAATTTTTCAACTACACATTTTATCAACTTTTATCAAAAGCTTTATCAAACAAGCCCTAAGTCTTCAATTCAGTTTGTGAGTTGGTCGACTTGCATGTACAAGTGTCTTTAAGCAATTTGGCGCGATCATCATTTGTCATTTTTTTATGCAGACCGGATTCTTGAAAAGAAGGAAACTCTTGGGGAAGTTTTGAATGGCGATCGTTTGGCAAATGCTCTGTATAGGTTGGAATTTGCAGTGAACAAAACTGGGGTGGTTCTTTGCAACAGGAAGCTTGATAGGGGCAATGTAGCGAAATTCAGGGATGCTATAATGAATGACTTTTACTTTCAGATGTACTATGATGATCTTCCTTTGTGGGCTTTCATTGGCAAAGTTGAAGATGAAAGCTGGGCTGTTGATGGTAAGGGGCCCAAGTATTTTCTCTTTAAGCACGTTCAGTTTGATGCTCTTTATAATGGCAACCAAGTCATAGAAATTCGTGCCTTTGGTGATCCAAGTCAGGTTTTGGATGTGACAGAAGATGTCGACCTTGATGTTGAGTTCATATATTCAGTGTTCTGGAAAGACATCTCTACTCCATACAAGAACAGAATGGACAGATACTCACAGACTTCTATGATGCCTATACTCCGAAAAACTCATTGGTTCTCATGTGTTAATTCAATTGTTATGATTATTCTCGTTATGGGTCTGCTTACTGTGCTTTTCATGCGGCATCTCAAGAATGATATGAGAAAGTAATTTTCTGGGCTAAATACTGGTCTTGGTGCCTCTGCTAGTTGTACCAATTCCTGTGACGTGCTTGATTTCACTGGACTCAAGACTGACTGTCTTCTTTCAATTTTCTGTCTTTTATTTGATTTTCAGATGGCCAGTTGGTGATGAAGAGGAGGAGAAAGAGGTTGGCTGGAAATACATTCACAGTGATGTTTTCAGATGTCCCACCAACATGCCATTATTTTGTGCTGTTTTGGGATCCGGTACACAATTGTTGACCCTGTATGCAGTTTTCTTCTCTCTTTCCTTTAGTTTAAACTCCGTACTAAGTTATGTAACAATCTTTTAACCACGTGTTTCATAATTTAAATTTGGTAGCTACGATATCATAAACTGCTATAATGAGTTTTGTGGTAGCTACAATAATAAGAATGTTTTGTAGCCTGTGGATGCTAGTTCTCTTTTATCTTTAAGCATGCATCTCAAGAAGCCTTGACCCAGTGACTGATTGTCATCTTTTTTACTGTCAATGTTGCATGTTAAATATTTTCGATAACAGCTATGTATCTGTTTAGAGTGGTCCAGTGTTACAGGGAGAATCAAAAGAATCTAGGTGAGCTTATTTTTCAACACAAATGAAATGATTGTGTCTTGGACCTGAGTCACCTGCTTTCAAATCCTACTAGAAAATATTAGAAAGATTCACTGACTTTTGGCAAGCAGTATTGTAGACGTGCCTCCGCATCTTGCTCCTGATCTCCATATTTACCTTGAGTTATTGTCTTCCCTATTTATCATTTGCCATCTAAGAAAGGGAAATAAAGTGTCATTCTTGTCCTCTTTTTTCATGTAATCAGTTTTCTATTGTTCTTTAATCCTTGACAGAAGATATAACAGGAGAAGAGAAAAGGAATGATAAAGTATTATCTGACTTTGGTCTTCATGGAGCCATTATTGTTTCAAATGATGTAGAGGCATGCCGTGAAACCACCTTATTTCATGTTGCAATCATCCTGTATTTTACCTATAACTGTCAATATTGGTATAAACACCTTCTCGGAATTATGTTTAAAGTACTTCTTGATGCACTGCTGATTGAGTGGTCGTGCTTGGCTGTATTACTCAAGTGTGCTTCTTTTCTGTAACTTAGGGCACCCATCTCTATGGTTGAGTGACCTAAATTTTAAGATTCATTAAGGGGAATGAGGTGAAAGGTTGTTTTTTCTGTTTTTGTTCACGTTAACCACGTGAATGATTTGCTTCTGGTTCTACAGGGTTTTTGCCTTATTTGTTTTGGCTTTTCTGGGCATCCTCTATCCATACAACCATGGCGCTCTCTACACCTCTATATTTGGAATTTATACTCTTACATCTGCAGTTGCCGGCTATAGCACTGCATCTTTCTACAGTCAATTTGTTGAAAATGGATGGGTAATAATGTCGCTTTCCCAGCTCCATAAATACATCTCTATTGATTTTAGATTTCTTAACAGAAAGTAATTTTATTATGTAACTTCTGCAGCAAAGGAGCATTCTTCTGGCTGGGTTGCTATTCCCCGTTCCTGTTCTCTTCACTCTATTTATCCTTAACTCACTGGCCATATATTTTGGGGTGACTGCAGCTCTTCCATTTGGAACCATATTTGTCATATTTCTCATATATACTCTTATCGCAATTCCATTACTTGCCCTTGGTGGGATGGTTGGCCACCACTATAAGTCTGAATTCCGAGCACCTTCTGTCACAAAAAAGTACCAAAGAGAGATTCCATTGCTGGCTTGGTGCCGGAAAATCCCAGCTGAAATGTTTCTTGGAGGTCTTTTACCTTTCAGCGCTACAGTTCTTGAGTTTCACCACTTGTGTGCTACAGTATGGGGATATAAAATATCTACTCTTCCTGGCATTTTGTTCATTGCATTTGCAAGTCTTGTCATTCTCACCACAATGTTAAGCGTTGGCCTGACATTCTTTCAACTGGCAGTGGAAGACCATGAATGGTGGTGGAGGTATGTTCCCTCTCATAGTAATAACAGTTATTTTGCATGCAGCATTTTCCTTGATTGTGTCCAAAGCAATAGAGCATTTTCTGTTTATTTCCACACCAGAGTTCAGTCTTTTTGGATTAGGCACATATATTTACATGGTTTAGTTCTACTTCTGTTTTATAATGGACAATTTCCTTGTTCTTTTACGAGTTGCATATTAATTATATTTTTTCTAGAACTTGATTTGAAATTGTTTTCACAAGTCATTTAAATTAATTTTCAGCAGAATATGTAATGATGTACTAATATATTATGTCAAATTAAATCACTCTGGTCTCAATTAAATTACATTTCTTGAAGTACTCATTGTGCTGGTAATGAGGTAACATGAGACATGAAACTTATATGTAGATGTGAAGTAGATCCAGTTTAGGTTTATGATAAGTTGATTCACAAGGAGTATCGAGATAAGGATCTTGAGTTTGGAGACCTGAGGTCCTTACTCGGTTTCACTATGTGCTCCAAAAAAATGATGTTTGTGTTCGGTGTTTACTGAACCAGATTGTAATAATACTATTCCAAACTAGAAAGCACATCTTGTGTCAGTCTTGGTGTTTGATGTCCCCAGCTGATCTTTCACACAGTATACTCTCGACATTTTGAGACTTGAGCGACTTTATTTCAACATCAGCCAATATGTGACTATATTAAATTTCAGCTATCTTAGAGGCTTTTGAAATTAAGTAATTACGAAGGCTTATTGTGCTTTTTTCCTTTTTGTCCTTCTATAGGTCTATTCGTTTGGAGTCCAAACCTGTCATCCCCTACTCTGTGGCTGTTTCAAAATTTGACACTTCATTATTATTTTGAAGTGTCAAAATTTTAGTGGGACATATTTCAGTGTTAAAGGAAAAAAAAACAAAAAAAAAAAACACATCCCACTAAATTTTTGACACTTTGAATTTTAATGATGTGTCAAAATTTGATTGGTAGAGCAGAATGAGGACAGATAGATTGGGATAGCAAATCTGGACTCGTTTGTATTTGTATATAGCCATACTGATCCTGTTAAACTTCTTCGTTTCAGGTCTGTATTGCGTGGGGGATCGACAGCTCTATTCATGTTTGCCTATTGCATATATTTCTACCTCAAATCAAATATGAGCGGCGTGTTGCAGACATTCTTCTTTTTCGGCTACAGTGCGTGCATGTGCTATGCATTTTTCTTGATGCTAGGAGCATTGAGTTTTCGAGCTTCTTTAATGTTTGTTCAGCACATATACCGTGATGTCAAAAGTGAGTAAGCTTGCAATTGCTCGGTGCCATGGCAGATGATCGTTTTCATCATACAATGGAAGACAAATTGTAATCCCTTCGGAAATTTAGAAATCTAAGACCAAGGAAACATGTACTCAATCATTTCATTTGTACAAATTGGTTGACAGTTTATAATATCAAGTCCTCGGAATTGTCATTTGTCGCACGCAATTCCCGATTCTTGTTCATCTTGGATGATCGTGCTGGAATCCAGGATCGCACATTCACACGAGTACCCTCGCCTTTTAAATTGTTTTGTGCCGAATATTTTTTTCATATAATTTCTGGTCTTTGGTTGATTTGATACCGGTCGAGGTTAGACTTTAGAGCTTGTTTCTAACTGATAGTTGTGATGTATTGATTTCAAGAATTAGCAAAACGAATTGCAATGTTGAATGAAATTTTTTTTATTTCTTTTGATATGTAAACCAACCCGACCTCCGATTATCATAGTTCTCGAGCACGAATAAAGGGTGTCAATGTAGTTGATCATTAACATAAAACTTCGTCAGATTTTGCCCGTTTGGGCTCCATTTTACTAAGAAAATGCATTTTGAAATAGTATAAAGTTGGAAAATGTGTGATTGAAAGATAAGGAAAGGTTTTGACTTTGCGTGTAAAATTATGTTATGGC
>CAIGRL010107697.1:0-10816 GCA_903798325.1 Fraxinus xanthoxyloides
ACAATGGGCTCATCTTGTTTCATGAAGAAGTTTTAAAATTCTTTAACCAACATATTTATTTTAATTTCCTTAACTTTATTCATTCCACCATGAATGACTTCTAGAGAATGCCAAATTTCATAAACCGAATCACATATACTAATTCTACTGAATTCATTTCTATCTAGAGCACAATTGAGAAAATTCTTGGTCTTAGCATTTAATGATAATTTTCTTCTATTTTCTTCACCGTATTCCTCTCTCGATTTAGGAATACTTTGATCGGGTTTACCATCTATCTTAATAGTCTTTGGTAGCACACATGGATCATATTCAATTGTTTCCCAAATGTTATAATCAATAGATTGAACATAAATCATCATTATAGCTTTCCAATAATTATAATGTGCGCCATCAAAGAAAGTAGGTCGATTTGTAGAATGCCCCTCAAGATTTTGAAATATGGTGTTAGTCATAACTCAATATTGTGAAATCTTTAAAAAGTGAGTACTCTGCTTTGATACCAATTGATAGCCAAAGATTGGCTTACCAACAGGGGGTGAATTGGTTATTAAAACTTTTTCGTTAATTACTTAAGATTTTAATCTAATGAACACACAAATAATGGATAAATAATTTAAATACAAGTAAGCACGCAAATGAAACGATATAAACTTGTTAAGTAAAAGGGTTAGAGAATGCAAACGATAGAATATGGAAGTTCGATCCAACACAATGATTACATCCCCCGTTACCAAGTTCTCCAGCACGAGCAACTCCTTTTTCACTATGTTGATTGACTTTTGGTGCAATTCAACCCTTTACAAAGCTTCTAGTGAATTATAACCAAGGAGAACCAATTCTTTTACAACGTTGAGCTTTTCGAGACCTCAACACGACCCACAATTCAAAATGAATTTACAAGAGAAATCTTCTCTTCTTTTCGAACAATAAATTCAAAGTTGAGAACAAGAAGATAACATGCAAACACTTCGATAGATGGTATTGAGTATAACTCAAAGTGTTGGGTTGAAAAACTTTTTGAAGAAATAAAGATTTTCACAAAATTAATCACTTAAAAGTTTTTCAAGAATTTACTATTTTTTATCTTCTAGTGATAGAGAATAAGGTGGTTGTGATCAATAAAAGCCTCATTTTAATGCTTAAGAAAAGTTGTTGCAAATGAAAAGTGAGTGATGTATTTATAGTACTCAAACCAGTCAAAACTCTGTCAATCCAGACAAGGCATCTGGACGTCCGGATTGTTTAAAGAACTAGCGTTTGAAAATGTTAGAACGGTTAAAAGGTGGGCATTTTTGCCCCCGGACATTTTCTTGTGCGATTTTTCTTTTGATGCAATTTCTTGAAGTATTTTCTCACATATTAAGGTAACTTACTTGATAAAAATTTTATGCAATCATTTGATTTTGAAAATAATTTTTTCTTATGCATAAAAGTTCACTTTGAGCTCTTAGTAATTCATTTGCCAAGTATTGAAGCATTTTACCTTTACATGAATGTGAAAAGCCTTCGTGCTATGTTTTGAACATCTTGATGTGCATCGTTTGACCATACTTCGACTTTTGTCTCGATTCCCGCTAAGGCTTCTTTTTGCGGGTTTTTTTAATATCGTTATTTATAGCCTTGATTGATGGATTTTGTTTCCACATCGATCTTGGTAGCAAATTACTTGACCTCGAATTTCGTGTCATCAATTCTATGTAATAATTACTATAGACACTTGAAATCAATTTATTAGAAATAAATATAATTTGTTTGTGATAATGAAAACGAGACGTTAACCAAAGATCAACACTTACAAGCTAGAAGATATGATGGAAAGACCTTTGCTGCATAATTGAAATGTAGAACATCTTAAGAAATATTACAAGTAGAAATTAAATGTATCTTGTATCGTGCATCTATCATCTATAATAAAAATGTGTGTTTTGTTAAAAGGAAAAGTTTACAGAAATATCGCTCGCTAAACTAAGGCTGCATGTGCTGCAACACTTAGAGAAATTTCCAAACAAAGAAATCATTAAATCCATACTAATTAGTAGGCCGAACTAAGATTGCATATGCTACAATACTCAAGAAATTTCCTAACAAGGAAATCATCAAAGCTCTGCTCATCAGCAAGCCGAACTAAGATTGCATGTGCTGCAACACTAAGAGAGATTTCCTAACAAGGAAATCATCAAAGCCCTGCTAATCAGCATGTTGAAATAAGGTTGCATGTGCTGCAACACTTAGAGAGATTTCCTAACAAGGAAATCATCAAAGCCCTGCTCATCAGCAGGTCGAACTAAGGTTTCATGTGCTGCAGCACTTAGAAAGATTTCATAACAAGGAAATCATTAAAGCCTTGCTCATTAGCCGACAGAACAAAGGCTACATGTGCTACTACACTTAGAGAAATCTCCTAACAAGGAAATCATTAAAGACATGCTCATCAGCAGGCCGAACTAATGTTGCACATACTACAATGCTTAGTTAAAATAGAAAAAGCAAGGTTCATTTCTCGTAAAACCTACAAAAATTGTAAAACTAATAAAAATCTTTGAAGTAATAACACTGTGCGTAAGATAAAGGTTGAACTGCTATCCATTCATTCATGAAACAAAATTACAAGTAAAGTTCCAAAAGAAGTTTCAAAGTTTGACAAAAGCTTAAAATAATAATAAACTAAGGAACTGAGGCAGATGGGACTTTCGTGCTCAATATCCTCTTCGGCAGGGGTGATACGAACTCCTGATGCCTCCAATAACTTCTCAAGCTTTTTCCTTTGCTCCTCAAAAGCCTCTACCAAGAAGGAGAAGTCAAAGCCCGTCCTTTCCTTTTTAATATGTTTTATAATTTCTCACAAGGCTACAATATAAGTATCTTGAGCTAACACATCAAACTCGAGAGAGACCCTCCATTCCTCTACTGCTTTAGAAGGTGTGACCTCAGCCTTGGTGAACTCCTCAGCTCTTTTATTTTCATTATCAGCTCGGGCAATGACTTTATCCCCCCAAATTTGTAAAGCTTTGTTGTTATCCATAAATTTAAATTCCGAGGTCAACTTCGCATCCAGTTCCACTCTCATTTTATTGAGGCGATCTTCGTAGTCTTTCTCCTTCTCAGCAAATCTCACCTTTTCTGCCTTCATTTTTTTTTCAAATAGGCCTAACCAACAGGCATTTCAGCTAATATTGCCTCTCCTTTTCTTTCCAACTCCTGGTAAAGAGGGTAGCCAATTCCCTCAAAGGCGAAATGAATGCTGCAGTAGACTCCCTCGAAGGAGATGGAGCTCGTAGAAAGTCAAGAAGTATTTCAGGTCGATGCCCATCTAGATTGTCAATGTTTGGCCTCTGTAAGTTCATGCATCTCTTTTATGACCTTGAGGAACTAGCCCTAGAGGTGGTTGGGATAGGAGTTGCAGTTGGAGTTGACCTTTGAGGTCTCCCAAGTGAAAGGTTTTCAGAAGGTAAGGCCACATGAATGGCCCTCGTCGGTGCTTCTTCAGATCGCCATCGCTTAAGGGGTTGAACTTCCTGCTCAACCTCTACCTCATCGGTTTGGCTTATGACCTCGATAGGGGTCTCTCTTTTCTTACGTTTTGCAACTACTGTTGCCTTATACCCCCAACATTTCTGGATCTTGGCCTGAAACAAAAATGGATATACATCAGTATCACATTCAAGGTAAATATTAATTGGAGTACATGCAGTATACTTACGAGAAGAAGTTGGGACGGAAGTCATAAGTCGGGTTGACACTGAGGTCGGTGGCAAAGACTGGAATAATCTTCCATGAATCAAGCTTGTGTCTAAGATCACAAACTTGTAGGATCTTTGCTTCTTGGGAAGAGTTCTAATAGCGTTAACTTATCTTTGTGTGGTTGAGCTCAAGGTAGCTTTCTTGTAATCTGCAATGGAAAAACTAAATCAGTTAGGAAGGTGATCTTAACACAAAAGCAAGAAAAGAAATTGAAGGCGATGTTCACTTACATAATGGGTGATAGAGAGTAGGGACTATATCCTCTCTATTAACCTCGGCATGATGGAATTGTCATTTTCCCAGTATAAAGAACTCATCTTTCCACTTTTTTTTTATTGAAGATGGAGTATCTAACACTAACAGACCTCACGCCCTAGATCTAACAATGGCATACCACCAACCCATGTTTTTTCCGTCCTCTTTAAATGTAAAAATGGAATTGAATTGAGCTACACTTAGCTTAAGGTGACCTAGTTTCTCCACAAAATTAAAGTTGACACCAAAGTCCTCTATCCGTTAGGGCAGAGTTGGGTAGGAGTTATTCCCTACAAAGAAAGAAATTTATGTGTAATCTTAAGGAATGAGATTCTTAAACCAACATTAAGAATAGCTGAATTTAAAGCTACACATCCTGCTGGTGGAGTGTTAGTTCGGTCAGATGAGGTCGGGATTACTATTTCCACCGAACTAGGAATATTATACTTAGCCCTTAAACCGGCAATCATATCTATCGTTACTACCGGCCTATAAGAGTCTCCCCTCCACTTCTGAGTATTTCCCTCACTACCCTCTTGAGACCCAACCTCTTCTCTCTCACAGTTTTGTTCCATATTTCTAAAAGTACCTAACTGTTCTAGGTAAACTAAAGTAATGAGGATTGAAGTTAATATTTCCTAACAGCCCGAGCAGAAGAAGAAGGTAATGTTTATTCCTATTGGTTACCCTAGGAATGTACACTCGATTCGTCCGAACTCATATAAACAACTGAGGTAGAATGCAACAAAAAGAAAAAGAAAGAAATGTATTTTTGTTGAAGGGAATACCTGAATATGGATGACGTCACTCAGAAAATAAATAAAAATGTGAAGGAATTTTTTTTTCTTTTGAAACCAAAAAGTGTGAAAATGAAGGGACAAAATCTATTTAAAGGGAAAGAATATTAAAAAGTGCGATCTGAGCCGCTAGATTTAATCACTTCGGAACGACATCGTTCCGCTGAAGCTTCCAGAGGAAGATACTAAACGTGCATGACAACTTATTAGCGAGTTACAATGTGACATTTGTTCATGTCAATTATTGTTGTAATGATTATGAAAATAGAAAAATGTGCCAATTTTGTTCAAGGTCAGCCCGTCACCAAGGCGAGCACCGACCAGCGGGGTAACATTAACATCCGACCTTCGAGATCGTTAAGTACAGTTTTTTGTATGCATTAAACTCATCCTAATTTAATCTCGAATATTTGAGATCAGCTCATATTAGCTATTGCTGAAGTTCGAGGGGAAATAATGATTGAAAATTCTTTACACATTATACAAATAGTCAATCAACAAGTGACATTTGAAAGGTATTACATCAGCGCTCACCAATTCCACCAGTCAAATTTGCCTTAGCTTCGTCCCCTAATTAGTTCATTAATTGCCGAGGACCACATCTAAGATTAGACTCAAAAGAAAAAAATAAAATAAAATAAAAAGAAAGATGAATTGCTCCAAAAAGAGATTAACAAAAAAAGAAAAAAAGAAAAAAGCTTTTTGCCCAAAAAAATCAAAATTGAAAAATCAAATGTACGTGACTTTCTTCTTCCGTTAGCCGATATTCGATAGACAGTCGCAAAATTCAAAAGCACTACCTTTCTCAATCTCACCTCCTTAATGGGAAAGTCTCTTCCTACTCTACCCAGACTACAACAACTCGCTCGAGTCATCACTTCCAACAATAGGCCTCGCCGCCAATCCCAGCTCAGGCCCGTCTTCAAGACCCGCCCGATTACGTCCCCTGAGCCCACTGGACTAAGGCCAGATTCACCTGAGCAGCTGAGGTTAAGCAAAAAGAATTTAAAGATGGAGGCGGAGAACTCTGAGCAGCGGCGGCTGCCACTATCGGAGGTGGTGGCGGACTGTGTCAAGAGGTGGTTCCAGGATACACTTAAAGAGGCCAAGGCTGGTGACACGGCCATGCAGGTGCTTGTGGGCCAGATGTATTATAGTGGATATGGTGTCCCCAAAGATGCCCAGAAGGTATATTTGATTCAATACACCAAATTCATCCCCATATTGGTCAAAGTTCCCCTCTTTTATATTGTACAATTTACACATAACCTGTATATATGTTTAATAGTTGTTTAATGTTTTGATCTTTTCTTGAGTTCTATATAAGATTTCCTGCGGAGTTTGCAAATATAAATAAAAATAGGGAGTTGGTGAAAGTAATAATGGTTTTTATTTTTATTTTACGAGAATCGGTAATGATTTAATCACAAGTAAGCGTCTTAATTAATTTAACCATATGATTTTGCTAAGAAAGTTGATTTTTGAATAATTTACTGAGAAAATGTGAGAGCACTCAATTCTTTATCACTTTCATTTCTGCCTTGATAAATTCATGAATAATGAAAGTCATTGGAGTGCGGAGTACATATGAGACTGTATTTCGTATAACTAATTCACAAGTGGTTTGATTCTATTTCGGATTTAGGGAAGAGCTTGGATTAATAGGGCTTCAAAAAGCAGATCTTCGGTTTGGAAAGTTGGAGATAAGCATCCAGGTCTCATTCTTTCTGTTTCCCAATATTTGCTAATAGCAGTAGTTCTGTTTGTTGCTTCTTAACGTTCATCTTTCACTCTTGCTTTAGGTTATAATGCAAGTGACTCGGATTCTGATTATGCAAAGGAACTTGCCAAATAGAAGAAGGCGTGGTTTTCATTGACATATGCAATGACACGGTTAGATGAATTGTCCTCCAAATTTGTGGTTATCGTAAGGCATGTCTGATAATTTGATTTTGATGTTACAAAACAATAGATGTTTTGAGGATATTACATTTCCATTTTTATGTTTTTGAATTATTTTTTTATCCTGTATCTTGTGTCTACACACTCCTATTATATTTTTAGAATTATTTACAAGAAAAAAATGAAATTGGACTGCTTAGGTTTAGTTGTCAACTTTGTCTATGCAGCGAAAGAAATTAATATTACCTCTTCTACTTTTCAGTAAGTTGAAAAAATTAGGTTGTTGGGAAATCAATTGGTGATAACAACAGTCTTAGATGTGTTTATTCAAACTCTTGGTCATTTTGAATCTTAGGAATGTTCTACTAAGAAAAGCTTCTCTATTATGCAAATCAATAAAGACATTTGCCACTGTGTGATGCAGGAGTGTAACTAATTGATGACGAACAATTGAAAATAAAAGGAATGAGAAAGAGGATCCAAGAAGAGAAGAATTGAGTGCAAAGACGAAATCAATTTTATTCATTAATCAAGGGTACCTACTACAATGAATAAGTCTTCTATATAGAGAAACTAATCTAAAATCAATAGAATTTGTAATAAATTAAAACTTTTTCAAAATATTAAATCTAATCTAAACAAGCATAATTTTTTTTTTTCTATATTTTTAAAATCCTGTCTAACTTCAATTTTTATCCTATCTCTATTTTTATTCCACTGTGAGTAGGCTATTCATTGATCCTCATACTTGCAACTATGATCTCCTTGTTGTAGGACAAAAAAAATTCAGCAGTTTAATCATCAATTGGTATGAATCAGTTGTAAAATAATCATTACCTAGCACACTTGGTATTATCTGTATAATTAAGCATCATTAAATTCTCATGATAATGAATTTGAAAAAAATTTATGCTTGACTTGGCTAAATATCTGGGTAACATAATATGCATATACTTCTTAAGCATTATATATAGTATTCTTTGTTTTGTGGAAATGAACTTAAGATGAAGTACGTGTACTCAAGGTGCAAAGACCTTAATATTTCCTTTATAGAATTTCATAATTGCAGTTTTTCATTATATGTGATTTACTTTTTGCTTCAATTTAAAATTAGTTAATCTCTAATTAGCAATTAGCAATATTTAGATCCCATGGATGCTAAGATTTTGACAGTTCTAATGTTGTGTTCTTGAGGTGACTAAGGTTGTACTGACTACTGAATTCTTATCTGTTAGTCTTGCACTTCCCTTTCTTATGCATGTTAACATTACTTTTATGCCTAGGTCATTTCGCTAGATGCTAATGTGGTAACATCTCGAGTTCCATAACTAATTGGATACATCACAGATTTTTATTTTTATTTAAGCTGCAAATTCTGTGCATGAAATAGTTTTGGATTTTTTGCCCATTATAATTGATTAGGGTAATATATAATGACATAATATAATAAAACAAATGAAAATCATAATAGAAATTGAAGAAGAAAACTGAATCATCTATTGTTCTGGAATGTTTGGGATAAGCTGATTCAATTCTGTCCGGTCGTAGGACCTTTTAGCCTTTTCGTATTTATCATAAAAGCTGAGATTTCAATTTCCTTATAAGTCGAAAACGAGTCCTTCGATCAGTTCCCATGTCTTATTCGTAGATGACATGTTTTTAGTTGATTAGATTAAGACGATAAATCATACATTAGAACTTTGGGAGATTACTTTAAAATTTAAAAGTATCTTGTTTGGTCAAATCCACAGAATTTTCTTGTAGTCATGTTAAGCTACGAATTACAAAGATACCACTTTTGGGGTGGAGTCCGATATTCGACATGCATTGAAAACTTGGGACACAACAATCAAGGAACATTCCCTAACAAGACTTGGACACGTGTGGCATGTCATGTGAGTTTCTTGTATTTTCTAATTTCTTAGATATGAGGGACACATACTCATGTTACGGAAGTGACAAGAACTTTTTTGTAATGTCAAACCAAACAATTTTTTTAATTATTAAAAGATTTATGTGGAAAAAGTCGACATATAAGAATAATTATAGAAACTTCATGTTGAATTATTTTATGTTATATTCTATTCGATACATGAATATTTTCTTTCGTTGACGTCTGGCATTAGTAGTATAGAGTATAAATGATGTAGGAACGTAACAATTTGATAATGAATAATTGAAAAAAAAAAAAAAAGAATGAGAAAGAGAAATGGGACAAAAAGAAGATGAAATTAATGAAAGAGAAAATCAAAGGCTGCTCATAATGAAAAGAATCTGGGACTAGCAAGCAGACCAGTCTGCAGAAAATGATTGCCATAACGGTGGCTCAAATGTTTTTTGATAAGGAAACAACTTTGTTATATTGAAAACGAAACTTTTATTCGAGTGATGGCCAGTCAGATAGATATCTTTATGTGAGTGGTTAAATTTTTTTCTTAAATATACTTATGGATCGGGTCAAAGAAACACACAATAAAGCATAATAATTATCGTAGTCTTCGATCTTATATTGTGCACCAAAAGTGAGCTCAGACATTTCATTATTGAAAATAATTTGTCTTTTTATCTTGGCATGAAATTTAAGAACATTGATAAAAAAGGAACAAACAATATGACGATAATCGTAGGCAACATCCAAATATCGATAGGAAAAGTATGTAAATGGACAATTGCTTTTGACACTAACATAATCAGTTGTGGTAACGTAATCACAAAGTCAATCTTAAAGGCATGCAAAGGTGTAGGCAAAATGTTTGGCTTAGGTAGCACTACTGTGGGTAATTCACAATTGTATCATGGTCAATTATGTTGAAGACAAGTGTGAGAGGGGATATAAGACAATTTTCAAGGTCTTATTTTAACTAATACAAGCATACTTGAGAATCGACGGTTGGGATTGGAGTGGTAAGCTTAAGTTCTTTTCATGAAGTAAAAAAGGTAATTAATTGCAGAACTATGTGCGCTTGACGAAGGCAAAATGATATGCTCCATATGTTAGTTTGTCGATCCAAGGATTGGGGTATGAGAATGTCGTCAAGTAAGATTTTAGGATTCAAACCGCTCAAAAACTCTGACGTTGTGTGGTAGGGAGCTTCATAAATATCAAAATTGTGTAGTAACTCTTTGACGTGGGCTAGATATTAACAGTAGATGTGCCATACCTGTAGTGGAAAAAGAAGTGATATAGTAATTGAGTTTGATAATACATAGGGAAGTATTTGTTACTTAATATTCATTTCATCTTATCTTACAAAATGGTAGTGCATTGACTTAATCGATCAATTTTGTGTAAAAATGACTTCCAATAACTTTTAGCAGAATCAACACTGATATATTAGAATGATAAATTTGATGGGAGTCAATCAAGGTGTGAAAGTCAAAGTACTTTTTAAGATTGTCGAGTTAGTCCAGAAATTATTCGGGACCAGCCTAGCTATCAAACTCCCACATTGATAAGGTAATTCGTCTAGAAGAATAATGAATGTCATCAAGATAGTCACCGAGGGAGATAATTACATTAATAAGGGAAAGGGGAAGGCACATTGTCGATGTAATGATCCAATGACTTGGTGTAGGTATAAGTGTTATTTTAGGGATAATACATAGGCCTTGTTTGGGCTCCATTTTAACGAGGTTTGAAAAAAAAAAATTTGGAATAGTAATTTTTTTCGCGTTATATTGGCATAATGTTAAGGGAAGTGCCAAGATAAAACAATTTTTTCTTAATTTTGCTATATTGTACTTCTTTTAAATGAGAACAAACTAACCAGAAATTGAAAGCATTTTATGTTAAATTTAAACTTGACAAGTCACATCACTTGTGAGTAGTTTGGATGATTTTCCAAAATGTGACTTGCAATTGTAAAACAGTAAGAACAGAATGCATAAATATTAAGAACATAATGCATAAATAGTAAGAACAGAATGTATAAGCAGTAAGAACAGCAGTAAGAACAGAATGTATAAACAATTTTAGAGTTCGAACTAAGGATGATCGAGGCGAGAACTAGGCTCTCTGTCCTTAAGACGTTTTTACCCCGTCACACGGTGCTTACGGTAAGTGGTAAAGCGTCTCCCAAGATACAACGATCCAACACTTGCAGAAGCAGCACTTCGAC
>CAIGRL010107723.1:0-11617 GCA_903798325.1 Fraxinus xanthoxyloides
ATTTGAGTTGTTTGATTTCTCAAAATTCTTGGCAGATAATAGGCTTAATTCAACTCCCAACAACCAATATAATCACTACATCACAAGTATTTCAAACAATTCAATGTAAAAAAAAAAAAATCAAAATCCCCAATTTAAAAAAATATAGGGTTCTAATATCCTACCTTTAATTTTGTTTGTATTGGAATGATATGATGATAACTGCTACATGTTTGATGTCTAATGTGATGTTGGATTATAAATTCTTTGGATCTTTTGGTGAAAGATTGAGAAAAGGTGTTGAATTTGTGAGATGAAAAACCAATCAAGGACGAAAAAAATTTGAGAGAGAATAAAACCACTCTGCTTAACAACAAAATTGTCAGGGAAATGTATTCAAGTTGCACCTACTTAACACAAAAATGCACTTTGAACTTTTAAGAACATAGTGACTGAATCAATTACAAGAAGTGCAACCTAGAAACAATGTCACGTGTAAGAACTAACTACTAGTATTGTTGCAGGACAGCAGTTTATATTCACGTACAGTAGCAATAAGAACTCTGTGAGAATGATTAGTTTGAAAAGACAAATATGAGCAACCATATACCAATGACCTGACCAATCATGTGCTGTTTATATTCAAAAATGATCGCCCCAACATAAAAAATCGGCATGCTAACTTTGACATAACACTGAATGCTAACACAAAACATAACGTCCATAATTGCCATACTGGAATTAGCTCCATATATTAAAGATACTTCGTCACATGAATCAAAATTATAACAGTGCCAAACCCAATTAATTGATAATCAAAAAGGAAGTTCGCAATGAAAAATGCAGGTATCATTAACAGAAAATTCAGACCAAGTATAAATAAAAAAGAATTCTGAGAAGTTAGCTGAGTGAAGCACCCAATTTATCATTTATGCATGTTAAAGACAAATCTCCAATTACAACAATAATAAGATTGAGGGTACAAAAAGATGTTATACGGCCACCACAAGAAATTGTGCTTCGTGATCTCGATGACATACAATTTAAGTTAGCCAATCTATTGATCTCGTTTTCCATTGGGTCAAGTTTTTATTACATTTACCTATCATTGCTTTACATGATATATTAAGAGATGAAAAGAATGAATGGAAGTGTCACAGTTTTCGGAGTTAAATGTTTCATTAGTCACTAAACTTATACTTTTGTCACAATTTTCTAATTGAATTTTAAAATGCTTCCGAGTGATCAGTGAACTTTAACACCTTTCTGTTGGAAATTGGTTTAGAAAATTGAAAATTTTGGTTTAAGTGTCAAAACTAAAGAGGTGGAAAAATGACTTTCGTGTCAACTTTGTCCAAATATTCGGACTTGATCCGATAGTCAAATTACAATGTAAATAGATCAATTTGTTCTAATCGTCGAGTAGATCGTCATGGTATATTTGGAATCTCAAAATCAATTTCGGATGAATGAGGTATTACGATCCAATGTTGGGAAGAAAATAAAGGAAATTGTCTGAAATTTGCCCAAGTGTGTTGTTAGCCTGATGCTGGACTGTCGCTTGAAGGAGGCCTGGTGACAGTGAATAGTGTGACCTTTGGCAAGAGTTACTGAGTTTAGGGCGCGGCAATTCATTCACAACCCCTCATCCTCTATATATATGACCCATTGGACATCCATTAGGCAACACATACCATATTTCCATTGAGCATTGCATAAAAACTCTTGCAAATTACTACCAAATTCATTTAAAATCGTTTTCTTCTTTGTAGAGAGAAACTCTGTCGAAAGTTCATTGTAACTTGTAGTTTGAAGTACTTCTACCACAAATTGAATCAGTTGTATCTTGGGAGACAAGTGCCGTAAACAATGAGCATCGTTGCGGGGCAATTTTGTTTTAAGGAAATAGTAAAAATCACTTGCATCGAATTGTTCTTCTTCTTCTTCCCTTCTTGGTTTTAATTTTTGATTTTCTTGTGTAGTTTACATATTACATTTCCAACACATATTTATAGTATTTAATCACGCTCCTACGAATTAAACTTTATTTTTTGTTCATTCGATATACAACAACCATTTCACCGGCACTTAAATTTAACAAGCATCGCCAATAATATTAAGACAAAAATTTGAGTATGTGGTTGTTTATCTTTTCTCTTCATATTTTGGAATACACATTTGTATAATATTTCCTTTTTTATTTATTTACGTTGAACTTTTGTTTGTGGAAAGAAATGGCCACCATTGAGTCTACTTCGAGTCAAAATGGTTCAAACAATGTGGTTTCGCCATTTGCAATACCACTTTAAAATACTTCAATTCCGT
The DNA here is from genome assembly GCA_903798325.1 of Fraxinus xanthoxyloides. Lineage (NCBI taxonomy): Eukaryota > Viridiplantae > Streptophyta > Magnoliopsida > Lamiales > Oleaceae > Fraxinus > Fraxinus xanthoxyloides. Next base: position 2,305 of record CAIGRL010107723.1, read on the forward strand.
TTGGGAAAAAACCTGAAAAGTTTGGAGGAATGGACTTCAAAAGATGGCAACAAAAGATGTTCTATCTTACCACTCTAAATTTGGTAAAGTTTCTGAAAAAAAAACTACACCGACGGTACAAGAATGAGACAATAATCGTGAATTGATTATTGTTTTGGATGCATGGAGGCACTCAGACTTTATGTGCAAAAATTATATCCTAAATAAATTGGACAACACACTATATGGAGTGTATAGTTCGAAGAAATCGACCAAGAACTATGGGATTCTTTAGAAAAGAGATACAAAACCTAGGATGCCAGAACTAAGAAGTTCATAGTCGGCAAATTTTTGGACTACAAGATGGTGGATTCCAAAATAGTAATTAGTCAAGTGCAAAAATTTCAAGTTTTACTACATGACATTCATGCCGAGAAGATGGAATTGAGTGAGTCTTTTCAAGTTACTGCCATCATTGAAAAGCTCCATCCTACGTGGAGAGACATCAAAAACTACCTCAATCATAAACGCAAGGAAAAGAACTTGGAAGAGTTGATTGTCTATTTGAGGATCGAAGAAGACGATAGGAAATTTGAAAGAAGGCCTATTGTCCAACTTGGAGCAAACTTTGTTGAAACCAACTCAAAAGCTGTCAACAACAAGTGAAAGTTCTCCGGTAAGGCACCGTGAAGAGACAATTCCAAGAAAGCCAAAAAGTTCAAAGGGAATTGCTACAACTGTGGAAAGGCCGGAGATCGTTCAAGCGAATGCCAAAAATGAAAGAAGAATGCACATGCCAACATTGTTGTAAGAGACATCCTTTCTGAAAAATTGCAAGAGATAAACTTAGCTGCAGTTATTTTCGAGTGCAACCTCGTTGGAAACTCAAGGGAATGGTGGGTTGACACTAGTGCTACCCGTCATGTGTGTGCAAATAATGCAATGTTCTAAAATTATCAAAAATCGGATGGAGAACAACTCTTTATGGGGAACTCTACAAGTTACAATATTGAAGAACAAGGGAAGGTTACTTTGAAGATGACATCCGAAAAGAACTCGTCCTCAACAACGTCCTATATGTGTCGAACATACGAAAGAATCTAGTGTCCGAATCTCTATTTAGTAAAAATAGCTTTAAGCTTGTGTTTGTTTGTACTCACTAAGAATGAGATGTATGTAAGAAAAAGATACATGTGTGATGGAATGTTCAACATGAACGTTCTTACTGTTGTACCAAGGCAAAATATTATGAATAAAACTTTAAACTTCGTTTATATACTTGAGTTTTCTTGTTTGTGGCATAGTCAATTAGGACATATGAATTATAAATCTTTACGAAAATTTATGAATCAAAGTTTAATTCGGCGCTTAAGATCGATCCTAATCATAAATGCAAATTGTGTGTTGAAGCAAAATTGGCTAAAACACCGTTCCACTCAATTCAAATGAACACTACACCTTTAGAGCTAATACATATCGGCATTTGTGATTTGAAATATGTTCAAAGTAAAGGGGGTAAGAAATACATTGTTACTTTCATTGATGATTGTACAAAGTATTGTTGTGTCTTTCTTTTAAGAAGTAAAGACGAGGCGTTCAATGCCTTTAAGCATTATAAAGCAGAAGCTGAAACTCAACTCAGTAAACGAATAAAGAATACTCATAGTGATAGATGAGGTGCATACGGGGCATCACTTGAAGAATTCTGTTCCGAACATGGAATTATTCATTAAACAACGGCAACATACTCTCCTCAATCTAATGGTGTTGCTGAACGTAAAAATCGAACTCTTAAGAAAATGATGAACGTCATGTTGTTGAGTTCGGGATTGCCTCAAAAATTGTCGGGAAAGCTATATTAACGACAAATAGTATTTTTAATAGGATACCCCTTAAGAAAATGGAAAAGACTCCATATGAATTATGGAAATGTCATCATCTTCCCTACCAACACTTGAAAGTGTGGGGGTGTTTGGTTAAGGTTGAAGTCCCTAAGCCTAAGCAAGTGAAGATTGGTCCCAAAACGATTGGTTTCATATTGGATAAGCTAATAAAAGTAGTGTATATCGATTCCTTGTACACAAATCTGAAATTCACGATGTACTTGAGGAAACCATAATTGAATCAAGAACTGTGTCATTCTTCGAGAATGCATTTTCTTGTAACGAAAAGAAAAATGTAATTTCAAATAAAAGAACATATGATACTATAAATAGTATTTCAAATGAGGAAGAACTAAGGCGTAGTAAAAGGGCAAGAATATCAACTTCGTTTGGCCTAGGTTTAAAGAAGAACTAAGGCATAGTAAAAGGGCGAGAATATCAACTTCGTTTAGCCTAGATTTTTAAACGTATATGGTAGAAAATGATCTAAAGACTTCCGATGAAGCCTTGTCTACACCGGGAGCACTGCATTGGAAAGAAGCGATCAATAGTGAGATAGATTCGATACTGCAAAACCATACTTAAGAATTTGTTGATTTACCTCCCGAAAATAAGTCTTTAAGGTATAAATGGATTTTCAAGAAGAAACTTAAATCGGATAGATTCATTCATAAATATAAAACTAGATTGGTTGCCAAATGATATAGGCAAAAAGAAAAACTTAACTTCTTTGATACCTACTCACATGTTACTAGAATCACTTCGATAAGGTTGTTAATTGCGATTGCAGCAATACAAAACCTTGAGATTCATCAAATGGATGTGAAAACGACTTTCGTTGAATGGAGAGTTAGAAGAGTAGACATACATGGAACTACCCGAAGGGTTCGTATCTCCTAATCACAAACACAAAGTTTGTAAAGTCGTTAAATCTTTGTATGGGTTTAAACAAACTCTCAAAAAATGGCATCAAAAATTTGACAAAATGATGTTGTCAAAGGATTTAAGAAAACGAATGTGATAAGTGTGTATATTTAAAACATATACAAAATGCCTATGTGATTGTGTGTCTATATGCAGACGACATGTTGATAATGACAAATGGTCAAGAACTAATGCTAAACACCAAAGAATGCTAACGAAGCATTTTGATATGAAAGATATGGGTGATACTAATGTGATACTAAGGATTAAGATCTCTAGAACACCGAAAAAAATCGTAATTCCTCAATCTCATTACATTGAAAGTGTACTGAAAAAGTATAATATACTTGAGAAAAGTCCTACGAAAACCCCTATTGACCTAAGTTTACACTTAGTCAAAATATGAGTGAATGTGTGTCACAACTAAAGCATTCACAATTATAGGCAGTCTAATGTATATTACGAACTGCACTTGATCGGATATAGCATATGCTGTGAATAAACTTAGTAGATTCACAAGTAATCCATGCCATGATCATTTTAAGGCCTTAACAAGGGTTCTTAGATAGTTGAAATATACCTTAACCTATGGATTACATTTCACAAAATATCATGCGGTATTTGGAAGGATATTGTGATGCAAATTAAATATCTGACATGAAGGATCCCAAGTCTACTAGTGGTTATGTATTTACCATTGGTGAAGCTGATGTATTATGAAAATCTACAAAGCAAATGTGTATAGCTCGATCAACAATGGAATCAGAGTTTATTGCTTTAGAAAAAGTTAAAGAAGAAGCAAAATGACTTCGTAACATTTTAGAAGATATTCCATATTGGCTTAAGTCAGACATGCAATCAGTACACAATGTGATAGTCAATCGACTATTGGAAGGACTCAAAACATTATGTATAATGGTAAGTCTAAACATATACATCGCAGATATAATATCATTAAGCAACTAATCTCTAGTGGCATCATCTCCATATATTATGTGAAATCAAATGAGAACATTGCGGATCCACTTACAAAAGGTTTGTTTAGAGATCAAGTATGTTATCTATCGAAAGGAATGAGATTAGCGCCTACTATGTAAGGGTCTTTATAATGGTAACCCTACCTTGTTGACTGAAGATTCCAAGATCTTGGTTCAAATGGACAACTAAGTTATAAATATTTAAAGAAATACTTTGGAAATTATTTCCTAACTCATTCATATGATATTAAAGTGCTTTCTACATAATGATTAAAGGATAATATACTCTTTTGATGATTCTTATGTCTTGATTAAGTCAACTGGAGTAAGGTATAATACTCTTAATAGGAGGTCACATATGTAAGTGTGAAGTGGGGTCGCTTCAATTAAATTGCTCGAAGCTACAATTCTTTGAACACTTATGAAACACAATGGTGGTTCAAGGCCAAAATGAACCAAGTCATGAGAACTATGAACAAATTAGGGAAGAAATCTGAGTAAGTATTANTCATATGATATTAAAGTGCTTTCTACATAATGATTAAAGGATAATATACTCTTTTGATGATTCTTATGTCTTGATTAAGTCAACTGGAGTAAGGTATAATACTCTTAATAGGAGGTCACATATGTAAGTGTGAAGTGGGGTCGCTTCAATTAAATTGCTCGAAGCTACAATTCTTTGAACACTTATGAAACACAATGGTGGTTCAAGGCCAAAATGAACCAAGTCATGAGAACTATGAACAAATTAGGGAAGAAATCTGAGTAAGTATTATTGTCTTGACTTACACTATCGGCTGAATGGTTCAAAACATCATGTTCACCAATTAGTCAAGTAAATCCGATAGTATTTCATTAAGTGAAGTTCAAAGCCTAAAGTTACCTTACCTGATGCAGTGTTTTTCCGCTCTCTCAACAATACATCATAATTTCGCATTGCATATACATGTTCGAATTTTCATTCATGTGGGGGATTGTTAGAAATTGGTTTAGAAGATTGAAAATTTTGGTTAAGTGTCAAAACCAAAAATTTGGAAAAATTACTTTCGTGTCAAGTTCGTCCAAATATTCAGATTTGATCCGATGTTCAAATTACAAATATAAATAGACCAACTTATTCTACTCGTTGAGTAGATCGTGGTGGTATATTTGAAATCTCAAAATCAATTCCGGATGAATGAAAAATTGTGGTCCAATGTTGGAAAGAAAATAAAGGAAACTGCTTGAAATTTCCCTTAAGTGTGTTGCTAGCTTGATGTGGGACTGCCGCTCGAACGATAAGCTAGCAACATGCTAGGGATAGTAAATGGTGCGACCTTTGACAAAAGTTGTTGAGTTTGGGGTGCGACACTTCATTCACAACCCTTCATCCTCTATATATAAGACTTGTTGGACATTCATTAGGCATCACTTACCATATTTAAATTGAGCATTGCATAAAAAATCTTGCAAATCACTGTCAAATTCATTCAAAACCGTTTTCTTCTTTGTAGAGAAAAACTCCGTTGGAAGTTCGCTGTAACTTGTGATTTGAAGTGCTTCTATCACAATTTGAATAAGTTGTATCTTGGGAGACAGGTGCCGTAAACCATGAGTATCGTTGCAGGACAATTTTGTCTTTAAGGAAATAATGAAAATCGCTTGCCATGGATTCTTCTTCTTCTTCTTCTTCTTCTTAGTTTTAATTTTTGGTTTTCATTTGTAGTTTACGTACTACATTTTCAACCCATATTTATAGTGTTTAATCATGCGCCTGCGGATTAAACTTTATTTTTTGTTTGTTTGATATACAACAATCATTTTACCTGCACTTAAATTTAACCCGCATAGCCAATAATTTCTTTCCATCAAATGTTTCATTAGTCATTGAACTTATATCTCCGTCACACTTTACTCACTGAATTTATAATTTCGTCACACTTTATTCACTAAACTTTGAAAATGCTTACAATTGGTTACTGAACTTATTGAATTCAACTGTTCAAAATTTGAAAAAGTTCGACGTTTTAAATACCGTACATGAAAATGACGCTTTTCTTTCTTCTTGAATTACCTTGTGATGATTGTAAAAATTATATTTTGCTCGTATTGATTTGTTGAGTTTGAAGTACAAAAGAAATCTCTTTTATTGCAAAAGAGACTTGTACAAATTTAAACGTGCACACTAACTAATATTATATCAATAATTTTTTGCTCCACAATTTTCTCTTCACACACCACTCAAATAAATAGACACCTCTCTTTCTCTCTCTCTTTGCTCGCTCTTCTTTCATTCTTCTCACGCTTGCTCTCCACACACAATTTCATGGGTTGAGCACACCCACATATATATAGCATAAAGTGGGTGGAATTGGTTCAGCCAAATTCTGGATTATTCTTTCAATTGGAAGTGATAGAATTCTCCACATTATCCAGAAATTTCCTTAGATAGCGGTGAACAACTTTCAATAATTTGTCGAGTTTCTTCCAGGAATTCTTATGGATTAAGGGATATGATAAGCAAAGAATCATCACCAATTTTCTAGAGAATTCTTAGAGCTTCCTCATATTCGGTAATGACCTTCAATTCTCCCTTTCAGCATCGACTTTCATTTTAACTCTTTTCTTTTTAATCACGTCTAGTTTTGCCTCAAACTCAACAAGTTTTGAAGTGATCGGTCCTTCATTTAATCTCTTAAATCTTTCATGCTTTTCTATTTATCAATTTTTAGATTAGCATGCTTTGTACTTGATTTCTCATGTCCGTCTGACTTCCTTATTTGTGATTGTGAATTTGTACGTACTTCAATATCTTGTTAACTCCTTCGATCCTCTATTAGTATTTCTTGGTCTGCACCATTTTGCAAATAACTTTGCATCACTCTAACAAGCTCTTTTTTATTATGTGACACTTTTAAATCTTTAGATTCCTCAAAACTTCATTGTTGTGCTTCCGCGATCTCCTATTAAAATTTGCTTCTTTTCCTTTAAATCTTATAGCTTCACCCTCTGTGGTGTTTGCCAAGAATACGCTTCTTCAAATAATTTTTCTGAGTCTGATAATTTCTCCCTCTATGAAGTTCACCAAGAAAACTCTTCATGACCTACAATGTCCTCTCCTGAGTCATATATCCAATCAACTTCCCATAAGTCATCGATCCAATCATCTTTGCAATTTATTTGTTCGAGAAGGACAACTACCAATGTTGATTTATCTTTTAGACTTGAATTGAATTTCTTCTTTCTATCATGTTCAATTATTGTTGTCAATGCCTCAACATCTCATTCTTCTTCACTATTATATTTCTCTTCCTTGTTAGAGGTTGCTATATTCCCTTCTACTAATTCCTTTTAAAACTAGCTATCTCAAGCATAATGGCCTCATTTTTCATATACAAAACACGAGCCATTAGTTTGTTGACGGTTGACCTCTCTTGCCACGACTTTGTTTTACTTCCCTTGTCACATAACATTCTCCATGTTTATTTTCTTTTAATTATTTATTATTTTGTTGACGGGATCGACCTCTTCTTTTGTAGCTATCTATTGCTTCTTCTTTTTTCTTTATTGAGACCCCCTAACATTTGATTAATCAACACTTCTTAGTCGGCCCGCAAATTTTTGAGGTTGACCAGTGACAGTTGCTCTGGCAAACATTGTATGGTAGCAATGAAACTTCCAAATTCATGTCTTAATCCATGTATGATTATTCATCTCATTCTAGATTCTGATATCTTACTCGAAGAATCTAATTTCGAAATTTTGCGACAAAGAGATTTAACTTTATTGAAGTATTAACTTATCGTTAATTCTCCTTGAGTGATCTAGAGTACCTTGTTTTCCAGCAATGGTAATATCAAGTTATTTTTCTTTGAGAATGGTGTTCCAGAGTATTTCATGCTTCATTCAGTTTGTTCTTATCTCTTATGTGCTTCAGTAATTCTTATTTGATCGTCTTCTTTACAACGAATACCTTGTTCGCTTTAATTCTTCATTTCTTCAGAGCCAGGGCTTCCTATGGTGGTGTTACGTTACTTCCGCCAACAACTTTTCACAAGTTTTGTACTTGGAGATATGACTCATGCAAATCTGTCATCTGCTCTAATTTTGATTGTTGAGCTTCTTCATTCCACCTACCGCTTGTAGGTTGGACATCGTGACTTGATTTACCTTCTCATAATCAATCAACTTTTATGAAAGCTTGACAATCACCTTTTGTACACAATCTCAAAAAGTCCAAAAAATCTTTCACGACTTTTTTGGCTCTGATACCAAACTGTTGACTTCAAAGCACAAAAAAAATTCTCTTTTATTGCAAAATAGACTTGTACAAATTTAAACACACTCACCAAATGATCTAACTAATACTATATAAATAATTTTTCTCTCCAAAATTTTCTCTCTCACACACCACTCATATAAATGTGTGTCTAACTGTATTTTTCTGTTGACTCTTCCTTTATTCTTCTGACACCTCTCTTCACACACACACACACACACACACACACGTAGCATAAAGTCGGTGGAATTGGTTCGGCTAGATTTTGGATTATTCCTTCAATTGACGACGGTAGAATTCTGTAGATTGTCCAAGAATTTCCATAATTGACGGTGGATATCTTTAAATAATTTGTCCAAATTCTTTTTGGAATTCTTATGGATTAAGGGATTTGATTAGCAAGAGATCGTTACCAATTTTCTAGAGAATTCTTAGTTTCCTCATAGTCGGTGATGACCTTCATGATTATTATTATTGACTCTAAATCGAAAGTTTCATAGTGTATTTGAGATATAATCTTTTTTCTTGACTTGGGTCTACGATCGCAATTGAAATAAAGAAATAATTTCTTTATTTTATTTTTTCGATGTAAAGAAAGATTATGATCTAAATTAAAATCTATGTCAATTTGAAGCTACCATTATTCTTTTCCCTTGAATATAGCTTTTGATGATTAGAGAAATTATATAATTTTTTTTTTTTTACCAATATCAATATTCTAGTCTTAGATTGAGAGTTTCATTATATAGTTGATATTTATTTTATTTTTTTTAATCTAGGTCGAATTTCACAAAAGATCATCTTCACATGAAAATAATATGGAGTTCATTGACCACTTGGATTCATTTTAAAGTTCAAAGAGTAAAACGTGACGGAAGTATAATTTCAGTGACTAATAAAACGTGGTTAGTGAGTGAGTGACGGAATACAATTTATTAAAGTTCGGTAATCACTTGAAAGTATTTTAAAGTTCAATGAGTAAAGCGTGATAGATATATAAGTTTAGTGACCAATCAAAATCATTTTAAAGTTCAGTTAGTAGAACTTAACATAAGTATAAATCAAGTGGTCAATGAAACATTTAACTCATGTTTTCTTGGAAGAATGATTGGCAAATTAGTTTGGAAAATTAGAAAATTTATTTTTGTCAATTTCCTCAACAGCATTACAGTTTTAGGTAATCTTATCATAAGTAAAACAACTAAACATTATATAAATTTATTTTCTTTTGGCCCTGTTTGGTAGGGATTAAAAATAAACTTCTAATAAATTTTGATAAAAATGATGAA
>CAIGRL010107731.1:0-10070 GCA_903798325.1 Fraxinus xanthoxyloides
AGTGAAAATGACGTTTTCTGCAATAAAACGTTGAAATAAGGGCAAAAATGCAAAAAAAGAAACGTATGGACGTTTTGCACACTAGATGTCAAACGTAGGGACGTTTTGTGCTATTAACCCTTTATTTCATATATCTGATACACAGACAAATTTGAATATGTGAATGGATATTTTACTTCAATTGAAGGCTTTAAATTAATCTAATAAAGTTAAGTACATGTTTGGCCCCAATTTTTTAACACACACATTTTTTTTTAAAAAAAATAATTTTTAACTACAGATTTTATCACAATAATTTATTAATTTTGTATGTGAATTTATAACTTTTTCTCTTTTACCTTTTAACTGCACATTCTTCAAAAATCACATTTTACAATATTTATTTTCAATAAATCTTTACCAAACCCATACTAGGGCTCTATTTGGTGAAAATTAAAATTAGAATTTTATTCTAAATTAAAGTCAACAGTTAATTTTAACAACACATTTTATGATATCCACAACCTTTCAACTACAAATTTTATGAAAAATCTACTAAAATTTTGATTTTAATCCCTATTAAACAAGGGCATAGTATATGAAATCACATTAAAAGAAATATGACAAGTTTTCTAGTTCAAAATTAACTGTGCAATTACAATAAAAAATTAAAAATCAACTTGTGTATTTAAGTTGTCGCTCAAATAATTGATGAGCATTGGCACACTTTTTATTAATAAAATTAACAAATCTATCGTTTTAGAGCCGAATTGGTTCCAAATTGCCAGAAAAGAAAAAAGTTCATTATCAAATTTTCATCATAATTAAATAACAATTTCTTAATAATTGCGGACAATGTCTAGCTCAAATTTGTACATCAATCTAAATTAAGAGATAAATTTTATAAAACTCGTGATTTATATGTGACGAGTTGATAAAGATTTGAGCATTTTCTTTAGTTTGAGAAATGATTATTTGAGAAGTTAAAAGGATTAACTGGTTAATAAAATAAAAATTTAAGGAGTAATGGTGCAATTTATCCAAAATAAAAAATTTCCCTTCTATAAATTTAAATGCTACGTCATTCCAAAATTTGCCAGCCATGGTGTGAGAAGGCGCTGTGCACGTGCCAGGAAGCATCACGATTGACAACTCACAATCCAAAAGCACGTACAGGCGACACGTGTGAGCCGCCGTCGAATAAATTAGAATGAAATCTATTTCTTCCTCATTTCTTCTTTCCTTTAGCAATCGCGAACTCTTACACACAACAAAAATCGTCCGAAGCAACCATTAAAAATCTTTGTCGACTCACCGCCGAATTCAGTTTCTGTCTATAAGGGTTAGGGTCTCATACTATTTGATCTCAAAAACAGGTAGAGTTGTATTCTGTTTCAATGGTGCAGTTGATGAAAAAGGGCAACCCGGACTCGCAGAGCGAAAAGACGCCGATGGTGAAGATGGAAATGGAGGATACTTTAGAAGAAGAGGATGGACCGCTCTCCAAGCGCCACAAAGTATTTTTTCTCCTAGTCTTGCAGTGTATATATGTGTGTGTGTATTATTTATTTTTGCTTGTATGACTATTTCAAATTAATAAACACGGTAGGTTTGTGAAAAATTAAGCATTTTAGGAGTGTGGATATGACTATTTTATTGCAAGAATGAGTAGAAGCTTTTGATCATTGTTCTTGCTGTTATTCAATGGCTGAATTTTCTCCCCTTTTTGGTTTAGATATTTGATTCACCTTGACTTGATCTTGATCTTCGTGTAAGTGCTATTAATGTACTCACTCATCTTTGTTTTGTCAAGTACTGCTGTTGATTAATTTATTAATATAATTATTTGGTCGACTCTTCTGAACTAAATGCTGTTCATTTTACAAGCAACTAAAATCAACTCTGTCGTGAACTATAATCTTTAATTTATTTTGGTAACTTGACGGGTTACTACGTTGTCACCAGTAACCACTACTTTTGCAATAATTAATTTCTATGTATGATTATATTGAGCCCCTGTTTGATGGTCATTATTTGAAAAAAATGAGGTTTTGAATGGTATTTATTTATTTATTTATTTATTTTTTTTTTGGGAGAATGTGTGATTGAAGATAGAGTTGGAGAAGTAAACAGTTTTGTTTTAAAAGGAAGACGAAGGACGGCTGAATTTAATTTTGATTTATATGCTTGCAACATATTTTTCCTGTATCAACCACTATTTTGAGTTTACAGTTGTTGTATTATGGGTTAATGTATTATTAGTAATGTTTGTGTTTCACTGTAGCAGCAGAGTCTGGGAATGGGAGGTTTTCCAGTGTCAGTTTCGCAATATAACCCACTTGATGAGCCAAGTCCATTGGGTTTGCAACTGAGAAAAAGCCCATCACTTTTGGAGTTAATCCAAGCAAAGCTTTCTCAAGCAAGAGCATCCAAAGTTGGAAATCATGGTCATGGTAAAAAAGAACAGAGAGGGGGTGCTTCTGGCACTACTGATAAGCTGAAGGCCTCTAACTTTCCTGCCTCTATTCTTAGAATTGGGACTTGGGAGGTAGATTTGAATTTCACGTTTTTCTTATAAAACAGGTGTATAATGGATTTTAGTCATCGAACATTAAAGTTTTTTGGCTGATGTTTACTGGAATATTTATTGGATCTGCAGTACAAATCGAGATATGAAGGGGAGTTGGTTGCAAAATGTTACTTTGCGAAGCATAAGCTGGTGTGGGAAGTTCTCGATGGGGGACTGAAGAATAAGATTGAAATTCAATGGTCTGATATAATGGGTCTCAAGGCAAATTATCCTGATGATGGTCCTGGTACTATAGACGTTGTGGTAATAAACACTCACTTCACTTCACTCTTATTATGTTGCAGCGTATCTGCCGTTGATAATTAATTGACAATAAATTTGGGACTTTGATGTGCAGTTGGCCAGGCAACCTCTTTTCTTCAGAGAGACTAATCCGCAACCTAGAAAGCACACTCTTTGGCAGGCAACAACAGATTTTACTGGTGGACAGGCTAGCATACATAGGTGAGTCATCTCTACTGAGCAAATTAACCGTGCTTAATTTATGTTTTTGAGCCAACAAATTTCCATATTTCTTTCTCTTTTCTTTTTTCTTTTTTCCCTTTTTGTGATCCAGCAGTCATGAATAAGTTCACATCTAACTGTGAAAGAATTTTACATTTATTATCTGTGTGCGTTTGTGTATTTTAAACCTTAGATCACTTCTTATATTTGTAATTTTCTCAGTATGCAAGATCAGACTGAAGAGTTAATTGTTTATACCACAAAAATAATGCTTCTATTTGAAGTTTTTCACCTTTGTATAATTTCCTTTTGGTTTTTGGGGATCTGGAAATGTGTGAAAGATATAACGTCGTGCTGCCTTGAGGAATATTGCTTTTATGATATGCTAAATGATGGTGTAATTATAGGAGAACAAAAACCATCTTCACTTATGCTGCTAGTTTATTTGTGGTTTGCAGTGTGTGCGGCCAATTGCCAACTAGCCGATAGTGTAATGTCAAATGTCAGACGGTGATATCAGACATTTAAAAACTAACACACGAACACACACTGCTACACTATTAGTAGTATGGTGCACCAATACCTCGCTATTATTCTCAAGCTTAAATTTCATTGGTAGATTGCCCAACATGGCAGGATACAAAATAGAAAGCAAAAGATTACTCATTGAAAAATTCTACCGTGTAGTTACGTTTGTATCTTGTAGTGTGGCAGATACAGTGTCTCTGGATTTCCTATAGTTTTTGTACTCTTAGTCGTTACTTTGCTGTTTCATGAGGACTCCTGCCATCTGTATGGTTGTATGTTTTGGTTTTCTTTCAGTTTTTGTAGGGTGACTTAGTTGTCTTTATGCATGAAGCTTTTACATATATACATGTGGGTGATTTTTTCTTCTTCTTCTTCTTCTTCTTCAGGCGACATTATCTGGAGAGCCCACAAGGCTTGCTAGGAAAGCATTTTGAAAAACTTATTCAATGTGATCCCCGTCTCAACTTTCTCAGTCAGCAAGGAGAGATAACATTGGATTCTCCATATTTTGAGCCCAGAACTTCTGTGTTTGATAATCCAAATGAAAACAACAGTGGGTTTGATATGAATAGTGGGGAGAGTTCTTCCTTTTCAAACTTACGGGACCCAGCTTCGCCCTCTGGAGCTCAATCATATTCTTCAAAATATGAACCAAATGCTCTTGGTAGACATTCAGAATCTTACCCTGGCGAAACTCTATCACCAAGCTCAGGTAGAACTGTAATTGTTACGATGAAATGTATACTAAATTTAGTGTTTTTTTGTTACATAGAAGTATGCTTATTTTAGCCCTTGTTTGAGCCCCATTGGGTCAAAAATTCATTTTTTGAAAACTTATTTTCAACCACACATTCTCCAAAAAAATAATATTCACGTAAATCGGAAAAAAAAAAAAAAAATACTCTTCATTTTTAACCCCACATTCTCGAAAAATTACTATTCAAAAATGCATCTCTCTGAAAATGGGGCTCAAACAAGGGCTACACTATGTTAATACTTAAAAGAAGTATATCTATTCTGACATGCTCTCTATTCTAATTAGTTGTTTTAAGATGGCCTGGTTTCTTTTACCTCTTCCTTTCTGCATGAAAGAACGGGCTCCTTAATCCTGTGTATAGATTTCCCACGTGATAATTTGTTTTTTATTCAATTATAATTATTATTGCATGTATCGAAATCTGGTTTGGAATATCTTGCCTTTGATGAAATAAAGAAAAATAAATGAAGGACAAACCTGATGTTACTATAGGAGAGTGATTTTATGGCTTCTGGCTAACAAGTTGATCATCGTTGTGCTGCACTTTGTTTATTTGTACTATAAATTTTGGTACTAGGAGTCAATGAGTAGGTTTTTTTGAATTACCATTGATGTACACAGCGGAATTTCAAACCTACCGTTGCTTCTAAGTTTAACGGATAATGAATGCCTGGATTGATTCTTATTAGAGAATAATGTTTTGTCTTGTTCAACAAGATTGTATCTTCAGGATTTGCATTTTTTTTAATTCTACAATTCTATGGGAACTATCGGAGAGTATCAATCTTTACATGATAGGTTACTCCTTATGTTGTTTACTGTAAAACACCAAGAGAAAAATATTTGGATTTCTGGGGTATTAATATTAGAAAATGTTCCATATTTCTACAGCCTCTTGTATTATTAGTCTTCGGGGAAATTCCAATTTAATTATGATCTGATAGTGTTTTAAATTGTTAGTATGTTACATTTGTAACATGTTTAAGAATTCAGAATTTCCTTGGGGGTTTGACTACCAAGTAATACAGGTCATTGTAGGGGTAGCCGTTTGGCAAGAAGTGGCTAGAATCAGGATGTGACTGATACAAGACTGGTAGTATTGACTTTGACTGTAAATTGTGTTTTTTAAGTTGATTGGATCAGGCTTTTCAACACAAAGAAGAGCCCGTTTAATGTGGTCCGATTCCCCTTTTATATTATGGTAGGGGGAAGGGCCAGGCATGGACATGACTTCTATATGGGATATTCATACTCCCCCTTTCTTCCCTCTCTTGTTTTGGAGAGGGGAGTAGGTGATGCAGTGCTCAGCTTGTGATTACCCTACCTTACCTGCAACTATGTAGGAGTACTGATCCTGTGTACCAATCAAAATTTTTCGATCCATAGGATTAAAAGGACTGATGTCACTCTAAACTGCCAAGCTAGGAAGTAAAAGAAACATATACATGAAGGCTCTTTTTCCTATATGGTGTGTGTGTGTGAGGTGAGTATGGGAAAAGACAAGGGCAAGAATATAGAAGACATGTCCCCAAGCAAAGTTACGTCGAGAAAGCATAAGAGTCTGATAAGCTTGTAAACTGAATCTAGTTACAACTCCAGAAGTGTAGGACACAATGTCATTGTCATGATTTCCATTGTAAGGTACGAGACTTAAATCCCATATCAAAAGTATGGACTTTAGGAGTGTAGTTTATATAGACACGGGCTTTCCAACTTCAGAGTAGGCACAATGTCTCCCATAAATCTATATCAATGGTACCAGAGTAGGTGTCTCCTAGTTGCATTCGAGCAGTGCGTGTGGTGACGTGGCATGGCAATATTCGCCTGAGACTAATTATGAGCTAGTGCAAAGTCAGTCTGACTTGGACGTCAAGATTGCATAGCGTGGTGGATTGTCATGGTTCCCATTTCAGTGACTTGAATTCCACATAAAAAACATGGACTTTTGGTGTGTTGTTTATATAGACTCGGGCTCTCCAACTTCAACAAATAGCTTTTGAGTTGTGTCTCTTCCAAAATCTATGAGTCTTTCAAAAATCAAAAGATATTGGATGGGTAGTTCCATGGTGATAAGGGTCTGGACCTTTACCTATCTTTTGCATTAATCCATTTAGCTGGCAAATGGTCATCTGTAACAAGGAGAGTTGCTAGATATTTTGCCCTGGGATTTTCATTTTACAAATTCCCAAAACCAGCTGGGGAACATAGAATTTCAATTAGTCTAATTTAGTCCACACTTCCAATTTAGGACGGTATGCAAGGAATTTACTAATGTGACAAGTGCATCTTCTTATAGGAGTATGTCAAATTGCATCTTTCAAAAATTCTTGCTTGTATTGATAATTATGTCATCGCTTTCATGTCTATGTTCTCCACACTGAGATTTAGGGCGTGTTAGGTCGTGCTTAAAATCCTGTTAAAATTGAAAATATAATTGTTATTAGGTCTCACTCGTCTAATAAAAGTCAACAATAACGGTTAGTTTTTCGATTTTAATCCGATTTTAATCTCTACCGAATATATATATGTGTGTGTGTGTGTGTGTGTGTGTGAGGATGAGGAAAATACTCCCTTTCTCCTCTACTATCTTCCATGCTAAAGAAGATTTTCCAATGTCCCGTGTTTATTTGTCCCTACAGTTTATAGAGAGGGAATAATGTAATATTTTTCTCTTCTGCCATGAAATACTGAAAAATGGACATATTCATCTTCATTTTGTGCCGATACTTGTTCTCTAATTTTCTTTGGGGTTGTAACATTTCTGTGTTGCACAATATCGCCACCTCAAGAATTATCATCAATTGATCGTGTTTGCTGTATTGTCTGTAGATAGATTCTTGTCTTTCGTTCTGATAACGTGGAAGTCCTTTTACTATTATATGCAGCTAGGGAAATAGTGACCATCGAAGATATCAAAAGTGAGGGGATGGAGAAACTAAAGGTGCTCAGCAACTGGGATCAGATCAGGGCGCCTTGTCTCCACTTCTCTATGTCAATGAGTGAAATGGTGAGCTATCTTGAGCATCGGATATCTGAGCAGAATTCCACTAACTATCCATTACTCTCGAGCAAGGAATGGCAAAGCCTTCAAATTCTGGACAATATTAAACAATGCTTGTTCAGCGACATCCAACACATGCCCGACTCAGATGAGAAGTCTCTCATGTCGAGGGTCAATTCTCTTTGCTGCCTTCTGCAGAAAGATACTACAGCTGGTCCAAACTTGCAGATTAAAAGTGAAAACTCTCCTGATGCATCTTTGCCAGAAAAGATAATAGATTACAACTTTAGCGCATCAACTACAGACAACGAACCTATCCCCATGGATGAGTCCGATGATAATACCTCTGGTTACAAGAAGCCAGTATCAATGACTAGGGAGGACTCGGTTGGAGAATTGCTGCTTAATCTCCCTAGGATAGCATCTTTGCCTCATTTCCTGTTCAACGTTCCGGAAGATACTAAGTAAGAACCAAGCCAGTTAGGGTCTTTCAAGTTATGAAAAAGCAGAGGTAGAGAGGTATGAAGCTACATCGTCCCCAGTAACTTTTGTGTATATACATGCCCCGAATGGGTTTTCTTTAGTATGGGGAATTTGGAAATCGAGATTGATGAAGAATGTTGGTGCTTGGAATCCGTTTTAACCATCATGTACAACAATGTAGTGTTTTGCTGCATGTATATGTAATAATGTTTGTTTGAAGTTGCTATGTTGGTTGCATTTTTCTAAAGGAAAATTTCATAAATAAGAGGTTTAGTTTTACCTATTTCAAATTTAAAAGATAAAGTTTAAAATTTCAAATTTTAAATCTCAGATTTTTTTAAATTTTATTTATAAATTAATTAATTAAACATATATTTTATTAAGTAAATATATTAAAGTCGTAATTTGGTCACGAATTCTATATAATTGGTCACAAATCACAAATTTTATATGTCACAAATTATTTTAGGGTCACAATTTACAAATTTGT
Organism: Fraxinus xanthoxyloides; assembly: GCA_903798325.1. NCBI lineage: Eukaryota > Viridiplantae > Streptophyta > Magnoliopsida > Lamiales > Oleaceae > Fraxinus > Fraxinus xanthoxyloides. Next base: position 8,273 of record CAIGRL010107731.1, read on the forward strand.
TCGTCGGTCACAAATAATTTTATATGTCACAAATTATTTTAAGATCACGATTCAAAAAATTTATAGGTCACAATTTGTTCATCGGTCACAAATAAAAAATCGAAACTTCACAATTTATTTTACGGTCACAATTCAAAAAATTTATAAGTCACGACTTGTTTATCGATCATAAATAAAAAATTGAAACATCAAAAATTATTTTACGGTCACAATTCAAAAAATTTATGTCACAATTTGTTTATTGGTCACGAATCAGAAATTTTATAAGTCACAAATTATTTTACGATCACAAATTAAAAATTTTGTAGGCCACAAATTATTTTACGATCACAAGTTATAAATTGTATAGGTCACAATTTGTTCATAGATCACAAATCAAGATTTATACGTCATAATTTATTTATCAGTCACAAATCACGAATATTATAACTCACAACTTTGTAAACGGTCACAAATCTAAAAAAATTTAGGTCACGCACTATTTTTTGGTCACAATTTATTTTTTCGTTGGTCACAGATTAACCAATTTAATAGTCACAATCAATCAAATAATTTGTGACCATCATCGCACCGTTCGCCGCCAGAACCACCTCAACCACTGTCGACCATCATTTTCAACTACAAAACTGTCATTGTCACTGCTAAATGCATCATCACTAAATCCAACAAATATCATCGCAACTGCCATATCCATCAACAACGCCGACAACAAAAACCACAGTCTCTACCAAATCAAAACCATTACAACCGCCACCCAACCATCACCAACAAATCAGATCCATAATCGCTAGAAAATCCTACACCACCACCAACAACACCCTACACCGCCACCACATTCTATCCCACCACCATCGCCACCACGACCACCAACGCCACCTCGTTCCCAGACCATCAACGTCACGGCCAGTAGAAGTATCACAACCACCTCCTGTACAAAAAATCACCACCACCACCTTTATCATACCCCAACCACCACAGCCACCAAAAAATCCTCAAACTCGCTATCGTCGTCGTCACCATTGAATCACTACCACCGCGTCAGTCACAAATCACCATTTCCCCCGCACAACGTTGTTGTAACTGCGAACGCCGATGAGGTGCACCGCTCGAACTCTGGCGATGTGCGAACAGCGATGACGACGAAGCTACCTCTGACGAACAGAGGCAAGGTTCAAACAGCGACAACGGCGCCTATTGCAACTATGTTTGTTACTAACGATTGATGCTTTATTTTCCCTTCGACGACATCAGATCGGAGATGTTGATCAGTCGGAGAATCGTGAGCCTAGTGCCGCCGGTGCTCCAGTAGTGATGCGCGGTGTGTAGAGAGAGAGAGAGAGAGAGAGAGAGAGAGAGAGAGAGAGAGAGAGAGATGGAAGAATGGAAGATGAATTAGGGTTGAATTGGGGTTTCATTTGTTTTAATTTTATTTTTTAAAAAGTTAAATTATTAAAATTTTAATTATTATCTAATTTTTGAAATAAAAATTTGTAAATCTGAATTTTGAAATTGAAAGTTTGAAATTCTGGTACGATGTGATTTCCACTTTTTCAAATTTCCCTTGGCTTTAAAGCCCAAAAGTTGAAAATATCCCCACAGGGAATTTCCCAATTATCCCTATTGAGGGAATTTGGCCATTTAGCCCAATTGGACAATAATATTGGTGAAATGGCCTTTGACCATTAATGAAAAATAAAGAAATAAATCAAAATGTTTTAATTGACAAATGACAAAATTATCCTTCAATTATTAACTCATTTCATGTCGTCATTTTTGCTTCAACTTCATTGTCTTCTTC
>CAIGRL010107740.1:0-10808 GCA_903798325.1 Fraxinus xanthoxyloides
ATTAAAATTTATTGAATAATAAGATTCTTGAATAAATTATTATAAAAAAAAAATATTTTCAAAATTTCAAAGTAAATGCAATTTTCATTTTTATGTTTTGAGTAACAGTTTTTTAGAATGACAAAAAGAACGCATTTTCAGCGATTTCAAAACAGGAACTCAAAACACAAAATGATTCAAAATTCAAAATTGAAACACAAAGAGGACAACCCCTAAGAATCTGAGACATTAACATTTGTGCAAACTGATTATTAATATTAGAGCTTAAAAGTTATAGTTCTCATTTTCAAACCGAGATAAAAAAAATGACCGGTCTGCACCTGTGCTGATCAAGCAATTGATAACTCTCCTCCATCAGTTGCGCTAAGCTCTTTGAAGAAGACGGGCCTCCACCGCTGCCCCTAGACATCTCCGTAGCCTTCACCCTCATTTTAGTGCCGCCTACATAGCTCATGTGCCCAAAAGCTGCTACATCAAGGTTCGAGAGCGAGGGAACATGGTAGTCACCAGAGATTGAGCTCTTCCCAAAGTTGCTCCGTCCAATCGAACCTCCATCGTCGCAAACGATGTACCGGAAGTAGGCTCCATAGGTGGCGGGTTGGAGAGGAATGAATGGAGGGAGGTGTGAATAAAAGTAGGGTTCCTATTAATTTGGGTTTCCATCCGCCTATTAATTTCGGTTTCGTAACGTTTAATAAACGTGAACGTTACAAAAAATAAGAGGTCTCACTCTTTGCAACATTCAATAAACGTTGCGAAAAGTGAGACATTTTGTAACGTTCAAAAAATGTTGCAAACGTAAAACCTTTTGTAATGTTTGATAAACGTTGCAAAAAGACCCTTTTAGTAACATTTATCAACAAATGTTGTCTTTTTAGTGTTGTAAATGACTATTTTTGTTATAGTGTGCCCTATTACACATTATTCCTCCTAATAAATCGAGATAGATACGGGGATGGGTAACAAGGTCTTACCTTTGTAGTGCTAATTTTTGACTATTTTTGTCATTTCCTTTTCCCAATCGAATACGACCTTATCTAAAGAAAATGAGGGTGTCAATAATATAACAACCACCGCAAGAAATTTTGGCCCACTTGATAGGGAAAAAATGCTACTGAAAATTGTGTATTGGACCTACACCTCTAGAAAAAAGTACATTATTGTCATTTCATTATAGTTGTTAGAATCAATCCTTAATATTAATGCATCAATGAGGGTCCACGACTTTGCAGAGGTAGAATTTGTTTCTCAATATGGACGGGTTTCCACAAAGTTTAAAGCGGGGCATCCCTGTAAGAGATCACTTTATTTATTTATTTATTTTTATTTTTTTGAACTAGGCTAATATATACTTATAAAAGAAATTCACTTATAAAAATTATTTCAAAATGTAAAACATTTAGCTAGCTTGGGCTGCTCTGGACACGTGCACCGATAGCAAATGCCAGCCAGGTGTCGGACACACGAAAATGCTAATTTTGACATTCTTTAATTATAATGAATTTAATAAAAAAATTATAAAGTTTCTTTTTCATATATGGGCATGTTTGAGTTCTATTTTTTTGTGTAAAATATATTTTAGAATAGTAGACTGTTGTAGAATGTATAATTAAAAAATTAGAAAAAATTCTGAATTTGCGTGTATTATTTTTTATTGAAATATTTGTGGTTAAAAAGAAGAGAGAAAAACATATTTTAAAAGAAAAAGAAAGGTCCAAAACTTTGTGAAGCTTGCAAACTAATTTTCTAATTGAATAATAACAACTTAAGGATCAATAGAGAAATTGTTATGCCTCTTCGACGAGTCTCTAGATCACCTTCATGTGGCAGCTAGTTAGCAATCTAACAAGGCTCACACTCTACATCATCCTGCTTCTTGACCAAGGTGAGGTCATATGGAAGGTAGTCAAGGTAATGCATCACTTTTGTCGAGGTGTCTTATAGAGGCCGACCTTTATGGTCCAGGCGAGTTGCCACACATGCTGCATGAAAGGAGTTTGAGGCAACCAGACCTACTAACAAAAGGGACCTTCCACTTTAAATCTTCCTTCAAGAGATCTTCTGTACAAGATTAGCATACGATTGATTGATGTGACATCTCTACAACAGTCACTTAAGGGTCAAATCGTTAGTCTATGAATTAGAGGTCGGATCAAGGCACATATTGGTTACTTTTCAGAAACATTAAATGTCGCATAGCCCATAATAGATAGATTGACACCTAAGAACGGACTCCTTGACCGTTAGGTTGATGCCATATATCTTTTCATCCAACTATTGGATTCACACACTCTCTATTATAAAGCTCACATTTAGTGTCATTTGAAAGTAATGCAATCCTAGACTTTAAAGCCTACAAGTTTGCTCTCAATATATATTCACACCATACCCTTACATTCAACTCTCTTACACTTAGTGGCTCACATCATTAGCATGTCTCATACTCAAATACTTATTCATTGACTAACTTGATCGTCAGAGTATTCATGACTGTTTTCTCCACCATCGAAGAAGGCTATGTGTGACTTAAGATTTGTTCAAGTGTGCAGGAACAAGGTTTAGGTGGATGTAAGAAGAGTCGAGATTTGTTGTCTTCGTCACCCTTATAGAAATTAAGGTCAATAGATTATCGTCGTCTATGGGAAACCATACTATAACTACGACCATTCCCTGAAAAGCTTACCGAAAAATAGTATCAACTTCTCCTTAAATAAAGGTTTTGTTCTCAAATAAAGAACAAGTGAAAGTTTAAAAAAACAAAAAAGGAATGAAGTGTTACTCAGTGCTTCGGGTGCATATATTCCTTGGAAAATGAGTATTTTGAGAAAAGAATCTGCTAAAAAGACCCCCTATCTGAATAAAAGAGATATTCACCTACCATGAGTGCTAGTGAAGAATATCAGACATTCAAAGACGTTAAGAGAGGTCTTTGAAAAAGATTGACTTCACCACCACATTGCTTAGGTGGAAGGGTCACGGCATGCCTCACCAAAAAAAGTGGATCGTAAATTTATACCAATTTGAGGAGCATCACCTACCAAAATGCCCTTATGAAGCAGTTCATCTTCCAAATGCAAGGGCATGCGAGACATCAAATGCCCCAAGGGCCTCAACCTGATCTTTTCCAATAGTATGAGGAAGAAGAGGTCCGAATTCAAAGGCTTAATCTCACAAGCATATGAGAGATGCCAATCCACTTGAAACGAAGGTAGGAGTGGATGTGTGAACGAACTATGCATCAAACCGACCCTCAAATGACCTATTCAATAGAGAGGATAGTTTTCTTTCTAAATACGAACGAAAGCGTAGATCTCAAAAATCTGCCAACATCTTTAATATGATTGGCTCGGAGGATCGTAGGAATAGGTCCCCTCAGCCAACTCCCATACCAAGGCCACATGAGCACATGCAATGTCATGCACCACAAGATGCTCCCCGACCTAGAAATAGGTAAATAAAAAGGCAGACGAAGCCGCAAGGCAAGTAGGACCCTCCTAACCACCTCAATATCAAGCTAACGAGGAAGATTCAGATGGTCCATATAGGTCTTATGAACTTGATGATGAAGATGACAACCTCCCATTTTCATAAGAGCTATGGGAAGCCCATGTCAAGTCATTTTGTGCCTTTTAAGATTCTTTTGTATGAGGGAATATGCGACCCAGCAAAGCACCTCAATAACTACAAAACTCACTCAGGAGTTCTGTTAACATCCTATTTAGTGCCACCTATGGTAAGATGCAAGTGGATCAAGAATTGCCCCCCATGACCTCCCTTCATTATACAGGTTCATCGAGGATAGCATCATCCCAACGAGAAAATCACCTTTACTCTGGAGATGGGCTCATCTCTTCAAATGGCTCGCCACTACTTGGAGTTCCTCATGGTGGACAAAAGGTCTGCTTACCATAGAGTATTGGGAAGATTTGTCATAAAGGAAATGTAGGCCGTCACTTCCATCCATCACCTATATATAAAGTTATCCATGGAACATGGCATTCCCATAGATAGAAGTGGTTAGATGGGACATATGAATTGTTAGTTGAACTTCCTAAGGATGGCAGAGCCCCACGATATCAGTATGGTGCTATTGGATACTGAAATGGTTGATGACCTAAAGAAGGACAAATCCCTAAAAAATGGGTAGACGTCGAGATGATTGATGTCCTAGAAGGAGGTAGGATCCCTAAAGAATGGGCTATATATGATGAGTTAGACCTTGCATCATGGATTCCAACTTACAAACGGCTCTAGTAGAAGAGCTTGTGTTTTTCCTTCTAGACCCTCCAGATTCCATCATATTACTAAAAGTGGGAAGAAATCTAACACCAGAAGCAAACAGAGAGCTTAAGTACTTCTTATGTGAGAACTTGGATGTCTTTGCTTGGAGGCATAATGTCATGGTTTCCATTGACCCAAAAATCAATTGTCACTATCTCAAAATTGATTATAACATTGCCCCACATAGACAAAAGAAAAGAACCCTCAACCCTAAAAGGTATAAGGCTCTGAAGAAAGAGGTCGAAAAGCTTATAACCAATGGTTTCATTAGAGAGCCATATATTCGAGGTGGATCTTTAACCTAGTCCTCGTAATGAAGCACAATGGCAAGTGCATGGTTTACATAGACTTTTCCAACCTAAATTAAGCTTTCCAGAGGACATCTTTTCATTCCTAAGGATTGATCAATTCGTGGATTCAACCACGAGGAAATGAAATTTTGAGGTTCATGAAAGCCTATTCAGGCTATAATAAAATTCTCATGCGTCCCACGTTTGAAGAAAACACATCTTTTACGACTAATAGAGGTCTCTGTTGCTAAAATGTGATACCATTCGAGTTGAAGATACTAGGGCCACTGTTTGCTAAAATTATATACTACAAGTATATGGGTCGCGTTCAAGTAAAAAGGTGGACTTGGGTCCGGGTTGTCAATCTCTTGAGAATTGTTTGCTTTCAATTATACAACTTTAATTAATTTAATTTTAACAATAAAAATAAACATAAACTAAAATTTGATTTTGGAAAATAAGGAAAATTAATTAAAAATATACAAATAAGAAAACATAACACTTGGAAATTTTGGAGGAAAAACGTGATTGAAATTCATGGTTTTGCTTAACCGTCACCTAATTAATTTCTCCAACCCATCTCGAGCGAAATTAACTATAATTGATTGATTAACTTACTATATCTCTATGTCAATTAAAAACAAACAACTGAATTAAATGTTTGTGAAAATAACTCAATTGGTCATCTGCGGTTAGATGTACATCCAAATCCCCCACACAAACCTAGAGTATTTACTATTTAGTCTAAAATTTACAATATTCTCTCGAACGATGGACAAAATACTGAAATCAATCATTTAATAGTCAAATAAATGAAATGCATTCAACACAATAATAAATGCACATGAAAATAAGCATTTTAGTATTAAAAGGCAAGTATTAGAATTAATTAAAGCTATGTTAAATTCAACCATATATTTTAACAAAAATACTTAGCACATATTATATCACTACCACTATAAAAGAGAGGATGATCCCACCTTCCATTTCACACTTAATTGGTTTCGTTTTGAGTTTTTATAGCCATAATTGTTGACTTCTCAATTTTAATTAAACCGACTTTTAATAACAAATATCTGTTTTCTTCTCCTCCTTCACTTTCCCTGTGTGAACTCTACAAATAACCCAAGAAAACCCAGAATTCTCGCACACCACGAAGAGTTAGAGAGTTTCTCCTTAACGTCACTGTAAGTTCTTATATAATAAGTTAAGTTTGCTATAACAATATTCGCTTTCTGCTACTAAGTTTGCTATGACAATATTTGTTTTCTGTTACTTTTGCTTAAGTTTGCTGTGATAACATTTCATCGCATAAGTTCGATGTAATTTTTATTTGTTTTAGTTGTGTGATAGAAAACGAATGATTTTTATGCGGCTTTGAACTGATGGGATGTGATTTTATTTACAGAAAGATCAATTTATTCTTTCTTGTTAGGAAAATTGTCAATTACTTATATTTTTTCATGTTTCATGTTAGTTATTTGTTTGAATGGAAAAATGGTTCAGATTCAATTTGGTATAATATACTATATAATATATCATAAGAAGAAGAAGAACAAGGAAAAACAATTCTGCACAGCACGGAGACACAGCTGGTGTCTTGGAGACACCACACACTGTCTCCGCATAATTCGGAGATACCGTGCACACGGTGTCGCCGAATTGTACTTAAGTTTGCTGTGACAACATTCCATTGCTTAAGTTTGATGTAATTTTTATTTGTTTTAGTCGTGTAATAGAAAATGAATGATTTTTATGCGGCTTTGATATGATGGGATGTGATTTTATTTACAGAAAGATCAATTTAATCTTTCTTGTTAGGNCATGTTAGTTATTTGTTTGAATGGAAAAATGGTTCAGATTCAATTTGGTATAATATACTATATAATATATCATAAGAAGAAGAAGAACAAGGAAAAACAATTCTGCACAGCACGGAGACACAGCTGGTGTCTTGGAGACACCACACACTGTCTCCGCATAATTCGGAGATACCGTGCACACGGTGTCGCCGAATTGTACTTAAGTTTGCTGTGACAACATTCCATTGCTTAAGTTTGATGTAATTTTTATTTGTTTTAGTCGTGTAATAGAAAATGAATGATTTTTATGCGGCTTTGATATGATGGGATGTGATTTTATTTACAGAAAGATCAATTTATTCTTTCTTGTTAGGAAAATTGTCAATTACTTATATTTTTTCATGTTTCATGTTAGTTATTTGTTTGAATGGAAAAATGGTTCAGATTCAATTTGGTATAATATACTATATAATATATCATAAGAAGAAGAAGAACAAGGAAAAACAATTCTGCACAGCACGGAGACACAGCTGGTGTCTTGGAGACACCACACACTGTCTCCGCATAATTCGGAGATACCGTGCACACGGTGTCGCCGAATTGTACTTAAGTTTGCTGTGACAACATTCCATTGCTTAAGTTTGATGTAATTTTTATTTGTTTTAGTCGTGTAATAGAAAATGAATGATTTTTATGCGGCTTTGATATGATNAGAAATATCAATTTAATCTTTCTTGTTAGGAATATTGTCAATTACTTACATTTTTTTCATGTTTTATGTTAGTTATTTGTTTGAATGGGAAAATGGTTCGGATTTAATTTGTATAATATACTATATAATATATCATAAGAAGAAGAAGAATAGGAAAAAAAAAATTCGCATAGCATGGAGACACGGCTGGTGTCTCCGAATTATGCGGAGACACACCTTCAGTGGCTTTGCACAATTCGGAGATATCGTGTGTGCGGTGTCTCCGAACTCTGCGGAGATACTGAAGTTGTGTTAAGTTTTTGCTTTGTTTTAGCTGCTTAGTATTTGCTTGGTTTTTAATGGTTTCCCGAAGATTAAAAAAGGTAAGGTTGTTGTTGGTATATTCAGAGATCTTTTGATCGATCTGGGTTTTTACAGTTTGCTTGGTGTTTGTACTTCTATGCCTGATAATGGGTACCATTGATGGTGCTCAAGTACATATCAAAATATTTGTTGTGTTAATTTTGATTGTGCCGAGTTTATGATTCATAAAAAAACTTCCTAAGCATTTATTTAATTGTCAGCTCTCTTTAATTTTTTCCTTCATCGATTAATGTGATGATTTTCTTAAGTTCAAGCCATATCTTATAAGATGATAGCATTTTTTTTTTCATTTCATTAGACTTTTCATTAAGTACACTAGTCGTTAGGATGATACTATTATTTTATTTCAATTAATTGATTGCAAATGATGAAAGGAAAAATAATGTGCTAATTCAGTGTTAAAATTCTTCAGCTGGATATATGAACTAAGGATGCAGATTTAAGTAGTAGGATCAATATTGACGATTGTCTTCATCTATTTCTATATACTTTATTCATTTGTTAGATATTAGTTTGAGATGAAAATGAAGAGGTTTGTCTTTTCATTTTACTTTCATTCCAATGCAATAACGATTCTTCCTTCGAAGTTCTTTTTTTTTTTTTCTGATATTGTTTTGATTGGTTCAAGGTAGAACCAACCAATAAGATGGCAACAAGATTGATGTTAGCTTCATATTGAGCACAAGTACTTGACTATTGCAATAGTAGAGCTCGAGCACTATATCACAGTCTCAACTCTCAATAGTTGCAGATTTTTGTTTTCATCAATTATTTCAATTCATCTATTATTTCCGGAGCATGTCCACTATTTTTTGCCATAAAGTGCGTGTGTATGTGCTTCGGTTATTTGATCTTCGAATTAGGTTGAATTTGACCAGGGAATTGATTTAAAGTACAATGTGTTGTGTATTTTTAGTCAATTTTCTCCCTTAAGGCAGGATGTCTGCTGCTGTTATGACGAAAATGGGACTCTGGTAAGAAGTGAGCTATAGGCTGAAGTCACTATTGCCAACAGAAATGGTAGGAGAGACGGTTATGTTAAATGACATGAGTAAGGTGTCTTGACCTCATATATGGAGAGAAAATAATATACAATTTGGATAATATCGCACTACATTGATAAATGTAAATTCATATATAACGTTGATAAATTGTTCAACTTTATAGTGAACAAAATAAAGACTTAAAGTAGAAAATGTGCATAAACGTGAAATGAAAGCAAAGGTAAAGTAATTAAGAAAGGTAGTCCGAAATACATATGTCTGCTTTTTCTTATCTTTCACTATTTCTCAAGCTATATAAAAGTTTTATGAATCTTTTCATTATATCCTTCACAAGTTCACAAGTGTATGTAAAGGAATATATCCCTTGTGCCATCATCTTTACTTCTTATTCTTTGTAATGTAATTTACTTTATGTTCAAACATATTTGTGGTTATCCTTGTTGTCGTGTTTCGACGTCAAGGATTTTGATTAATGTATAAATATATGATTTCTTTTCTCTCTTCTATGACTATTGATTATTCTATTATTATTATTTGGTTTAAGGGCTTAAGATTTATTAGAAAAATCTTGAATGTGTTTTTACTAAGTAACAATGTCCCAATTGCTTGAATTTGTTTCCGTAAAATTTTGGGAAACGTTAATTCTGATAAATTTCTAGGTAGAAAGAATAATTGAATTTGCATATATTGACCAATATTTTTCTATTTGAGCTATATAGTCTTTGAAATTCAAAGATTTTAACTGTATTTAATGATTATTCATAGCAAAGATATTGCTTAGTTGCATTTGTAATCATTTTTAAATTTGAGATCTTCTCTACCATAGTCTGGTATATGTTAGTTTTCGGGTTGTGGGAATGGGTGGTGCGACAGATATCTTGTTCTTCTATATTATTTAGTGATCTCTTTTGGATAAGAAGAAAATGTCTATATATATCGTGTTTCCAAGGTTTATTATTTTGGTTTGAATGAACCCATAGAGACAAAGCCTGAGGTTTTTATCTTTAAGAAGTTTTATATTTACAGATTATCTGTTATGGCTTGGGTAATATTCATGCCTGCGGGTCATCCTCCAGTTTTGAGAAAGATATATGGATGAAAATTAAAAAGACTTGTTTTTTTTTTATCAAAAGAAAAGTCCGTTTGACTAGAGACATATATTGATAAATATTAAAATTTGTTGTAAGATATGTTTGTGCCATTTTCTTCTCTTCCATCTGTTCCTTCTTACAAAAACAATAAAATATAAAGAAATGAATTTTCATCCACCTTACTCCATCATCAAGATACTATTACTGACTATTATTTGTTTCTCACTTCTACAGCTTGAGGTGCCTAAATAATTAATTTGCTCAGAACACCTCCAGAAATTAAAATTGTAGCGAAGCCCATCCTTTGTCCCCGTAGAGCAAGAAACAAGCCTGACAAAAATATACGAGGAGGATACATGAATCACTCAACGACGTCTTTCTAATGGAATTCCAGTAAATTACCGGGTTAGTCATTTGTATATTTGTACTTAGTCAAATGTTTAACATACACCTAAATTTCTTGTATAATTTGTGTGCCTTCTGTGAAAAATTGAACATCATTTTCGTCTTTGTGATGTTTTAAATTAAATGTCCACTTTCTAGCTCTCGTTTCGAAAGTATCCTATTTGACTTCTGTGCTTTCTACATATTAAAAGCTTGAAACAAAGAGTCCTACCTATGATTGGCAATTTGGGATCATATGCACACTCATAGTTAAAGTGGCACGCAAATCATTCAGCTTTTCAACTCATACTATTTATATCGATCCAAATCATGAAACTTACTTTTGGAGGTTACAAGTAGTACAAAATTAATTAATATTTTGTTACAAAACAGCGTTTAGTTGCAAAAACTTTTACAACTATATACCACAAGCTTAAGCCAATAAAGTACAAGAATCAAGATGTATTGTAATACTACGACTAAGTCGCTTATAAATCTGATTGTAATGTCCTTCGCCACAATCCTCAATTCCAATATCTTTTGCATTTCGAATCCTGCCACTCTCAACATTTAGATTCCATAGATTGCCACACCCAACATTTGGATGCAGGGGCAGAGCCAGCCCGTCGAAGTAGGGAGGTCCCAAAGTTGAAGGGGTGGGAGCACACGGGGGTTTGGGGGCAGCACCCTTGAAATTTTTTTTTTTTTTTTGGAAACATTGTTTGTTAAATGAAGGAAGTTGGTGCTTTGTGATGGAAAAAGGAAACAAATGATCATAAATTAATGTTTATTAGTTGAAAATTTAAAGGATGGTAATGCCTTCATGGAAATATATTGGTAATCGACAATTATTTTTTGGGCGCTTGCAATTCTACTGGTTC
>CAIGRL010107753.1:0-10101 GCA_903798325.1 Fraxinus xanthoxyloides
ATATGTGGGACTTCAAAAATTACCAACAAAAACAATGATAGTTAATCAAATAAAAATAAGAAAATGCATAAAATTAAATAAAAAAAAAAAGTTAAAGTTATAAAAAAAATAATTGGATTGCTTCACAACAAGCGTATTTTTATAGTTTTTTACCTTGACTTTGATAATTGAATCACGGACATCTAAAGAAGGCTTTAGATGCTTTACCAATTTTCTTCTTTTGACTTTGTTCCACTCTTCATTGGATCTTCAAAACTCAACATTGCCCCTTTCCATATAATAGGACATGCCTATTCCATCCAATTCAAATTCAATTATGAAAACTTCTACCTCATAATTGGGTTTAATTACAAAATCAATGTTTTGGCAATCAACTAAGTCGAAAGGGTGTAAGTTGATGTTCTCTTCACTATTGCCAAGTTTTCTTTTAGTCCCGTTGTGATTAAATTTTTACTCATTTTAAGCTCTTCTTCAATTGTTGAACTCGCGTTGGGTTGAATGATTGACCCGCAACCAAACTCTACAGGCAATGATAAGTCTTTCTTATTACCTCCATCAAGTGGGCTATACCTCCACTTTTGAAATCCATCTCAGTGTATGTAATTTCTCATAGGAATGTCGTCTTCATCCAACCTAATAATCTCATGATAATACCTTACAAGTATATTCTCATTCAATAAAGGAGGACTATCTCCCATTAGCTTGATGTCCTCATCCCAATTGTCCAGTACATAATCTCTGCGAGCATGTAACTATCATCAAAATTATCCGATGCTTGTTTTCGACATTTCAAATATTGCCTAAACAAAAGAAGTTTTGACACTAATATATCAGTGCATGAAAACAAGCATTGCCCTGTACAATGCATCGCTTGACAAATTTCACATCTTGGACCTCCAAACATATTTCCATAGTCAATATAGAGATTAAACATTACAAACACTTTGTTACTTTACTTAATTTGAAATAATGTAACTATAACTAAAAAGTACAAAGAGAGAATACCAATACAAGATAGATTAACAATAAAGGAGGTTAGCCAAAATATACAAAAATAAAAGCAATTATAAAAAATAAAAAGAAATTGTTAAAATTAAAATTAACTAAAATGGTAATCAAAGTAAAAACATTACCCGCGGCAACGGTGCCAAAAATTTGATCACTAAAATTATATACCGCAAGTGCGCAAGTCGTGTTCAAGTAATAAAATGGACCTTTTGAATCCGAATTGTCGATTCCTTGAGAAATGTGTACCTACACAACTTTGATCAATTTAATTTTAACAATAAAAACAAACACACAATAAAACTTGATTTTGAAAAATAAGGAAAATTAACTAAAATTTACAAAATAAGAAAACATAAATACTCTGAATTTTGGAGGAAAAATGTGGTTGGAATTCATTGTTTCGATTAACTGTCATTTAATTAATATATCTACAAATCAATTAATAAATTACTCATTTACGATACTAAACCCGATTTTTAAGTTTATCTAATTACCTCTCTCGAGTAAAACTAACCCTAATTGATTGGTTTAACATACTATATCTCTATATCGATTTAAATCAAACAATAACATTAAATCTTTGTAAAAATAACTCAATGGGTCACATAAGGTTAGGAGTATATCTTTACCCCCCTACACAAATCTAGGGTATTTAATATTTGATCTAAAATATACAATCTTTTCTCGAATGATGTACAAATCACTAAATTCAATCATTTAATGGCCAAATAAATGAAAGACATTCAACACAATAATAAATGTACATGAAAATAAGCATGTTAACATTAAAAGACAAGTATTAAAATTAACTAAAGCTAGGTTATGTTTTAACCATAAATCTCAACAATTAAATTTAACACTTGTTAAATAAATGATAACAAATCAAAATATTTATTCAATATAACACAAATGATAGGAAATAATAAAAGAAAAATACAAGATTAAAGATAAAACCCCTTTTGGTTGGATTTGATTGAATCTTGATTTCTTCAATTCTTCTCCACATTTTCTTTGATTTATTCTCGTTGTTATGCTCTCGATTTNCACTAAATTCAATCATTTAATGGCCAAATAAATGAAAGACATTCAACACAATAATAAATGTACATGAAAATAAGCATGTTAACATTAAAAGACAAGTATTAAAATTAACTAAAGCTAGGTTATGTTTTAACCATAAATCTCAACAATTAAATTTAACACTTGTTAAATAAATGATAACAAATCAAAATATTTATTCAATATAACACAAATGATAGGAAATAATAAAAGAAAAATACAAGATTAAAGATAAAACCCCTTTTGGTTGGATTTGATTGAATCTTGATTTCTTCAATTCTTCTCCACATTTTCTTTGATTTATTCTCGTTGTTATGCTCTCGATTTTATCCTCAAAATACCAAGAAAAAAAGAGAAAAAGAAATGAGAAATGAAAAGAAAATGAAGAAGCAGCAGAATCCCCTTTTCCAAAAATTGCAGTCCAACCTCGTAAGATAATTGCATGTCGGTCCCTCGACTTTGATATTATACAATTTGTTCCTCAAATTTTGATCTTCATATCGATTATGCCCTTCATAAATTGCATCCAAGATCCTTGAACTTTCTGATTAGTTCACTTTGGTTCCCAAAATTCACAATTTTAGTTCATTTTTCCTCATTTTGTCTTGTTTTATTTCTTTTGACTGATTTTTTTCTCTATAAAAACAATAATTACATAATTGTGAGTAGAAATTCGTTCATTTTTATCAGTAATAAATATATTTAGGTATTAAAGTGTGCAAAAACAAGCTTATCACAAATCACCCCACACAAGTATTGTAGTGTGCTATGTCACCTTTTGCTTAGCATAAGCTAAGCACTAATACTTATGAGATCAATTTTGTATATATATGAATGTTATTGTCCGTTGATTAATGGATGACACCATGTTCTTAAAGAAGCATGCCCCTAAATAAATAGACTCCTTGGACTTCTAGGAAAACGAGGATTTTAAGCAAAAATGGGATTTTTGAAAAAGAGAAAATAGAAAGGACTCTATAAAGATGTCCATTTTTTTTGATGTATAAAGATCATGCTTTCAAGTTTATTTGTCTTGTACATTTTAGAGTCTCGAATAAAGATCAAGTACTATGTAAGACTATTAAGTAACAAGAATTAAATTTGGCTGACGATCAAAAAATTTATAAGGATTATTTACTTGCAGCCAGAATTACTATCGAGCTTTTTCTTAATCACAATGAGCATTTTTTTAATTCCGTCCATCATGAGAAATTTAAATAATAGAATCTGTAATTATGACTAAAATCTAAAAACTAGATAACTTCTTAGTATTTCTTTCTGAGAATTGCTACAAGGACATAATGTTATACATAATTGTGTTCATAATTACACGTAGCACTGGATCCAATATTTAATTCAAATTTCACACTTTCACATCAACAACAGGATTTTGTCCATATCACATTATGAACATCATTATGTACCTAAATTATGTACACATAGAATTTTGCTTTCTTTATTGGCATTCAAACTACGATAATTATATCAAGGGCTTTAATGAAGAAACTATTGTGTCAAAGAATTTTATAAATAATAATTACACAATCTATCGCCCGATAATAGAATACAAAATTTATACTCTGTGAAAGTATAGCAAATTCTATTAAATACAATATTTATTAAGATAAAACTATGTGGTGCATGAATATATCTCGTTTTTATCTTTGCACACGCCGAAATCCGAAAATATTTCTACATATATATGTTTGTGTATAAAGTGCAAGCAACCGTTGAGGGAATAACGACATGGACTTCAAGAAAGGAAATAAGAATATAAAGCTTGAAGCTATAGAGAAAGATTCATCTTCTGAAAATCAAGAAAGTGAAGAAAAAAGGTGTAAAGTTCCATGCTGTGGACTTACCTAGCAAAAGTTGTCGAAAACCCAAACAAATCACAAGTTACGACCTGGCAACATTAGATACTCTCCATTGAGTTAAGCTAAAAACTTTGATGAAGGTAATGACGACAATGAATCTCACGAGACCTTTGCCTCTAGGTCTGCTCAGCCTCCACCTCGACCTCCACCCAAGACATCCATTGTTAATAACAAAAAATGATAAATAGGTACGTACAAATTACACCTATATCTATACTGGTGCATATGCTACTCGAGAACAATTAGTAGATCGAGATTTAGGATTATATATATTTTTTTTGTTTTATATTCATTTACTCTCTTTATTGTGAAGATAAAAATTAACAAATTAATTTTATAGTTGCTAATATATAACTTGTGCTTTGTACATGATATTGTAAGAGTATCTTCAATAGTGATGTAAAAATATTTAAATCTTTAGTGATTGGAAACATTTCCAATGGAGATATGCAAATCGCATTTTTCGGTAGAAATACATCCATAAAAGGGAAAAAAGTTGGATTTAGATCTTTTAATTGGAGCAGAATTTAAATTTAGATCCATCGAAATAAAAATGAGGATGTAAAAACTATTTTAGAGTTATCAATTTACACTCAATTTTATCCCACTATTGAAAATGTTCTAAAGACACGTGTGATAGAGCTGAATGGGTCCCCACTGGATTTGGAGGTTTTTTTCTTCCATAATTCATTTTAAAGAATTTCTCCCTAATTTACTCTATTCCATAATACATTTCACAATCTCAAAAACTAATTTTTTTAATAATCCCTCCATCTCACAAGAATTAATTACAATATTTTGTTGTTAGCAATGTTTGATTAATTTGACACTAATTTATTTAATTTGAATGGATTGTTGAAAAGAAATTGTTAAACTGGAATCTTGAAATGTTTAATGTATATGAATTATTGAATTTAATTGAATTAATGATTTATTTAATAGGAATTTGAACATGTTTGATTTGAGTGAATTATTGAATCTAATCATATAAATTTTTACCTTTATCACATTTTTATAAAATGAGTATATAGATGTTCATATAGAGGAGTATATAGTTGTATATAATTAGGCTTTCTATATTGTTTCTATGAACTCTTTATGAAATTCTTTGAAACAACGAAAATCTTATTGGTGCTTATCATGAATTTTCTTCAAAAAGTAAGAATTTTATAGGCGCTTTGAATACATGAAATTTGAGTAGGAGTTCACTAATTCTCTTGGACTTTCCTATATGACTTTTTCATTACTTCTCAATTTTTAAATAAGTGAGTTATTATTATTATTATTATTATTTCTCAAAATTTTACTCTTGAAATTGCTCTTTTGACATAGAAACTCACAATCGATAATTAATAACAAGGACATTATTAGGCATTTTGGAAGTAAGAAACCTATAGGAAAGAGTAACGAAAATTCGTAAGATTTTTAAATATCATCTGATATTTTTATCTGATTTGAAAAAGAATTCCATAATTATTTTGTTCTCCAAAAAATTTGAATCCTAGCTCCATCACTGTCACTGAAAGACATGACATATTTTCAATTACTTAATATGTTTAGAGAACTTGGATAAAATTTCAAATTTACCCTACACGTTCAGTCCAATTACTTGGGACACACAAATCTTGTAAGCTAAGGCCCAAAAGCCTTTGTCATGTTAGCGAACAAAGTATGAGTTAAGATCCATACCTTTATCTTCCAAATGATTTATGCTTGAATTTCCTAAAATAACTAGAGATATTTTGAGAGAAAATATGTTATAACATTTTTGTATCTTTCAGAGCAAATGAGAGGAAATGAAAGTTAAATGAAGATGAAATGAAGGCGAGCTTTGACAAGAGGTTTAGAGCCTATTTGTTTGCCATTTTCCACCTCATTTTTATAAGAAATGTTACCTTTTATAGACCCCAATTAACCATTTTTTTTTTTTTTTGACTTTTACATCACAACTTTCATGTTGCAACGATTATATTTCATTTAATAATGAGCAAGAAATGATGTCCAAATGCCCTCTTAATTAGTGCCTTAGTGGTATTTTGGTTGAAATAATGTCCTACTCATAAATAACTTATGTAAAATAAGTACACCTTGTTTGGCCACCTTGTTTGGCCTTTCTTAACTTATAGAAATTTACCACCAAACAGGGGCTATTTATATTACCACTTATAACTCATTTTCTTAACTTATTCATAACTAAGAAAATAATTAAGTGAATAAAATATTGTAGCACACATATGTAAATATAAATATGTACATGTTAACTATATATGTACGTATATGTATGAATTGTTTTAACTTGAAAGTTGCTTTTTTACAACTTATAATAATCAACATAGCTTGCACTTTGCAGGAAAAGTTTCTTTTTTTAATTTCCCATATTTCTATTGATTTCTCGTAAAGGGACAAGAAAAAGGAATCTTTAGAGCATGTTTGGAAGAGATTAAAATTGGGTTAAAATTGAAAAACTAATCATTATTGTTGACTTTTATTAGACGAATGTAATCAAATAACGATTATATTTTCAATTTTAATTGAATTTTAATCAATATCAAACGGGCTCTTAATCCTATTAGTCCATCAACCCCTAATAACAGTATTTAATTATAAAAAAAATCAGCATGTGTCTACTTCACGGGTCGTACTTTCGACCTTTGAGGCATATGCACAGGTCGTAAAATGACATTTTATACATGTCTCGAAGAGATTGTTAGCAACACATCGTATGAGCCCCATTTTGGCACGAATTTTGAATCAACAAATCAAATCGGAAAATATGAAAATACCAAACCGAAGGTCTGGACGATATTTTTCCAATACACTAACATGAAAAAGTCAAAGGTAGACAGCTCGTACGGTGTCCCTAAAGTAGGCTGGTCGATAAGGTTAGAGTGCCTAACTTTCACTTCTTTTAACTTTTATTAACTTTTATTATAATCTTGAACCTAACTTTTGTAGGAATTGGTATAAAATTGGTGAAATATAAAATGATGGAAAAATGATTTTCGTGTCAATATCGATTAAATATTCAACTTAATCTAATAGTCAAAACATAAAAATAAATAGACAAACATGTTCTATTCGTCGAGTAAATCGTCGTGTTATATTTGAAATCTCAAAATCAATTCCGGATGAACGAGAAATTGCGATCCAAAGTTGAAAAGAAAAGAGGAAAAATTAGCTGGTAATTTACTGCTCGTCTAGCGCTCAAGCGGTGAGATTGTGACTCGAGCGACAGATTCTTTGATTTTGACGCTTGAGCGACACACGGGCGACGGCAAAGGTTGTGACCTTGGCAAATGTTGCTAAGTTTTAAAACGTGTCTTTTCACTCACAACATCTCATCATTTATAAATTAAACCCTCGGGACATCCTTTATATCAACACAATGATATGCAATCACAGCATAACATAAAAAATTCATATTTTCTTAGCCAAAACTCTACATAAAAATATGTTTTCATTTCATTCAAAAGGAGTACAAAAACTATATTCTGATTTATTGTTCTTTTATTTTGGAGTGCTACAAACATTAGAAGGTTAAGCACTGTTGCGGGCAAATTCGAATCAAGGACAAAAAATTTAATTCTTGTCTCGACTTTGCATTCATTTCCTTGGTATTACTTTATCCATTTCATTGGCATTTTAACATCATTTTTGTATTTTCTTGTCGTTACTTTGTCCAATTTTTGGTAATGTTGGTAAGTTTAATTTATTAAAGTTATTACTTAAATCCATTTTTCAAACAACAATCTTAAGTTGAATCTTTTCATTTGAGTCATAGCTTTATATTTAATTTCTATTTGGTTAAACTGATTTCGTTTCAATTTAACTTCTTCTACTCCTCCTCGGATCTTGATTTTTGTTGGTTTATCTCATGTTTTGTATAAACAGAAATGAATACGATTAACAATATAGATACTTCTTTGAATGATACTTCGAATATGAGAACTTCGGAAGGAATTGTACCTAAATTGGTTTCTACCATTGTGACTTCTGCGGTTGCGATTGTCCCTCGCTCTGTTCATACAAATTTCGTTTCACATGAAGAGAAATCGAAGCAGTTCAGTGGAGTTGATTTCAAGAGATGGCAACAAAAAATGTTCTATCTCACAACTGCAAATTTTTTGAAAAAAGATGCTCTTGCCGTGCAAGAAGTGGAAAATAACATGACATCGTTATATCATTGGATGCCTGAAAACACTTAAACTTCTTATGCAAGAATTATATACTGAATGGGTTAGATAATGCATTGTATAATGTGTATAGTTCTATGAAAACTGCAAAAAAAAACTATGAGAATTGTTGGAGAAGAAATACAAGATTAAAGACGTCATAGTTAAAAAGTTCATCATGGAAAAATTCTTGGACTACAAAATGATAGATTCAAAAATGGTCATCAATCAGTACATGAATTGTAGGTAATTATCCATGACATTTATGTCAAGAACATGTCTTTAAGTGAATCATTTCAAATGACTGCAATTATCGAAAAACTTCCACCCATGTGGAAGGACTTCAAGAATCAACTCAAATATAAGCGCAAGGAGACGAATATTGAAGAACTCATCACCCGGTTGAGAATTGAAGAAAATAACCAAACTTCGGGCAAGCGTGTTGGAGGTCATATACCACAAGCTAAGACTAATGTGGTGGAGTCAAATGATAATAACAAGAAGAGGAAGCATTCAGTCGTATCAAAAGAAGGCAAAGAAGCTCAAGAGCAATTGTTATAATTATAGAAAGGTCGGATATCGCTCTATTGATTGTTACAAACCTAAGAAGCAAGCCCAAGTGAATATCACCGAATTTGATGCAATATCTGATGGTATATCATATATAAATTTGTCGACCATTATTTCAGAGTGCAAAAACGTTGGAAATCCCTTGAAATGGTGGGTGGATACATGTACAACTCGTTATTTGTGCCAACAAATGAATAATCTCATCCTACACTCCAACCAATGGTGAAAAGTTGTTCATAAAAAACTCATCAAATTCAATGGTTGAAAGACAAGGCAAAGTAATTTTGAACATGACTTCGGGCAAAGAATTTAACCTTTATAACGTTCCTCATGTGCCAGATATTCGAAAGAACTTAGTGTCCTGTTCTTTGTTAAAACAAAAATGAATTTAAATAAGTATTTGTATCTGATAAGTTCATACTTATCAAGAACAACATGTATGTAAGTAAATGCTATGTAAAAGATGGAATATTCGAGAGGAATGTCCTCACCATTGTACCAAATAACTCAATGAAAAAAATATTTTCTTCTGCTTATATTCTTGAGACGTCTAATTCATGACATCATAGATTATGACATATAAACTTTAGTTTCTATACTCAAATTAATGAATTTATATTTACTACCAAGTATGTATTTTAACACAAATAGAAAATGCGAAATTTGTGTAGATTAAGTTAGCTAAAGTGTCGTTTCATCTAATTGAACGAAGCACAAAACCTTTGGAACTTATTCACACAGATATATGTGATTTAAAGTTTGTCCAAACAAAAGGTGAAAAAAAAAAGTATTTCATTATGTTCAAGATGATTGTACAAGATATTGGAGAATGGATGAATCGTTTGAAGAATTTTGTTGAGATTATGGAATTATTTATCAAACAATAGTGCTATACTCATATCGATCTAACGGTGTTGTTGAACGCAAAAACTAGACACTAAGGATATAATGAATGAAATGTTGATTACTTCAGGCTTATCTCAAAACTTGTGGGTTATACTTTCAGTAAATCATATCCTTAATAAAACACAACACAAGAGCAAGTGATAAGTGTATTTTTGTACACTTATTTAAAAAAAATTCAGTAGTAACGATCTTGGCAATTGATGAACTATGGGAGATGTATATTATAATATGTGCGCACCAACGAAAATTTTGAATGATTAAGAGTCTTTGGTATTTTGCACAAAAGTTGATTTTTACAAAGAAAAATAAAGTGTACCCATTTCTTTACAAGCTGGTAACATCAGTATTGATTCTATCGATGGCAATTGCTACGATCGAGAGAATATTTTCTGTAATAAAGTTTGTCAAGAATCAATTGAGTAATCAAATTGGAGACTAACAGTTAAATGACTTTTTGATATGTATATGGAAAAGATGCATTTAAGAATATTGATAATAATGTAATTATG
>CAIGRL010107811.1:0-11291 GCA_903798325.1 Fraxinus xanthoxyloides
AGAGATTGAACCCCTATTTGGTACACATTAAAATTTTCATTTTCATTCTTCTATTCATTTTCAACCACACATTCTTCAATAAAATAATATTTTTCATCACATCAACAACTTTTCCTTCTTTTTCAATCACATTTTCTCTATCAATCTACTATTCTAGAATAAATTCTTCCAAAATAATGTGGCTCAAACTCACCTTAAGATTCAAATATAAACTACTCGAACAACTCCTTGGGTTCAAAACGTTTAAGGTATATATATATATATATATATATATATTTATTTATTTATTTTAGATTAATTATATGAATTATGTTAATATAAGACAATCTTTTATATTTTATTGAACATTTACGAATAAAATTGTAATATAAATTCGGAGGTATATTTAGATTATTATTAAATAATATTATAATTACTTTTCGACTTTCACAAATTTTTCACCGAAGAAATTGTAGGAAAAAAATTTCCACTTTTGATTTAGCACCCTTAATATCGATTCGCACGAGACAACCATATTGTTGAGGCACTTCATGTTCTCGCAAAGGCTAATTATTTGGCAACTATGCGTCTAGAATTTTACATCTCTAGACTTTGTCTGTACTGATACAATTTGAAGTGAATACTTGCTTTCTTGCGAGTGATATAATGATTTTTAATAGTTCTTCTTGAAACCTTAAACATTTGTCTAATTGGGCATTTTGTCAATATTGTCAAAATCTCACGATTTTTTTTCTCCTAAAAAGTGACTATTTGAAGGGAGGAAAAAAAACTACTAATCTTCAAATAAATTATGCATTATAAATTACTTTTGAAAAATGTATATGATTTTTCAACTAAGAGTAAGTTTAGGCAAATAATAAAAAATAAACAAAAAAATGTTTAAGAGTAATTAAATGACATGATTAAAAATTAAGAAAATCTAAAACCTTTTCTTTTTTATAATTGTGTAATCAATTTGTAGTTCAGAAGATCTTAAACTTTATAATTATAGAAAGAAATCAAGAAGAACATTATTGTGTTTTTCTGGCACAATTGCAACATTAGTCCCCGAACATATACATTTATTAGCAAATGGTCCCAAAAAATCCATAGACCATGTTATCAAAGGATCTCCCGCCACGTTCTTGTTGCATGTATGTTACTTGCACGATTAGACACCACGTCACCATTTCAAGAAAATGGACCGACTATCGTAGACACTCTGATGGTCAGTTCAACTTTATGTATAAAATAAATATACATGGAATGGATTTGAGAAAGATAAACAAGGAGAAACTTGGCTAGAGTTTTAGAATGAGAATACATCTACTTTTACATGTGCATATACCTATTTATAGTGGAAGATCATTAATGTAGAATTAGGCTAGGATACTGTAACCCCAAGTTTCATGTGTGACATTCCAGTTGACTCGTAGAGACCTGTTTCATTATGATAATCCTTTCTTTTACCATAGCGTTTCCTTCTTGAATTGGATTTTCATGTGAGGTTTGATACTTTTAGATTTTCCTTATCATTCGAAATTCCGTTTTGATATTTAATAGTCGACGAGGTAGTTTTCTAATAGGATATGTTCTCTTAATATATGGTTAGTTGTCCCTTAGATGAACTCTCTCTCTCTCTCTCTCTCTCTCTCTCTCTCTCTCTCTCTCTCAGTAGATGTTCACGGACTAGTAAGGCAATGTGCCTTGCTTGGAGGGCTTAGGTTGCCGAACCTTTTAAGGCCCTCACGCCAAGTTCCCACATAGGAGAGGTTCGACGGGTGTGGCCTGTGGGGGCTTCTCCATAAATCCAGCTAAAGATGACGTAAAACTGGCAAGGTTTATGACTTAGCTTGCCCCACTCCAATTGGAAGAAGGAAGTGAAAGACCTAGGAGTGGACACGTGGCGTGTTACTATAATCTTACACGATATTCTTCCCCCACGTGACCTCCATGTGAATTTAGGATGTAACATATCATGTTAGATATTCGTGTATTCATCTCACCGCTACTTAGTATTCATTTTAGGGATACAGAAAAATCGGCTAACAACTCCAATTCTATGAGGAATATCGTAAACGCCATAGCAAACATCAAACTACCAACTCCAAACACATAAGACACTTTCTTATTCCTTCCTTTTAAGTGGAATATATATAAATTAACATTGTCTTACTCATGTTGAACATTTGAAGAACCGTTCATGTGATATCCCTTTTTTGAGATAACTGAATTCTTCTCTTCCTGTCACGGACCGAGAATCTGCTTTTACTGATTGCAAGTCTTTCATTGCAAAAGCTTAGCTTAATTCTCTTTCGAATCTGACAATCTTGCTACCACTACGTTCAACAATCAATAAATAATCAAGTACAAAAATAATGAAGTCATTTTCGACAAAATTCTTTGTACAAGAATAATTGTCAAATTTAGTCATATCATATCATAGCTAGTCTTGAAGTAATCCAAATTTTCGGTGCTTGTTGAGTCCCATATAATCATTTCTCTAAATTCGTACATTCTCTTTTCTCTTGACTTTTAAATTATCTGGTTGTTCCACATAAATCTCTTCTTTTAAGTTATCAAGAAGAGAAATAATTTTCTTGTCAAGTGGCTCAATTTTAAATTCAAGGGAGCGGCTAAACCAAGAACAACATCAGTACCATAGTAAAAAAACATTACTTCAAACTCGATATCTTTCTTCTAGCCAAACCCTTCTTTTATATATATCTCAAGGAGAATTGTTGTTTTTAGTCTTCAATCTGAGAGTCCATTTGATTTCATCTTTTGGTAACTTTATTAAGTCGTTCGTGTGTTTCAAAATTGAGGATAGAATTTATAACATGTTTGGTAGAGACCACGATGATCACATTATAGAATTAACCTGTCGAAGGAGTGAAGAAGACTCCATGAGTGGGTAGTTTTATGGTGGAACTGAGAGAAAGAGACTTAGGCGGGTCTTTCTTTATCTTCTTGGAACCCCTATTGCTCGAAAGTTGCTAGAAATATTTTCTTTCTTCTTGAAATTTAAAAAAATAAAAGCGATATTTATCTAGAGTCTAGATGATCATCGATTTATGTGACAGTGAAATAAGTATTACATTATACAATGAACTTTGAATGCAATTTTAAACACTGGATAATATGACAATAATTTCGTTGTATCATAGACCGATAACCACTTGTACTCTAAATAAATAAACGCTACTCTTAAAAAGTAGTGTTGAATCACAACCGTGCTACTATTTTATATGCTAGAGACTTGAATGCCGAAAAAAAATTATGTACACTTGTTTACTCCTAAATAAGTAGGTTGAGGACTAGTTTTGCAATTTTCCTCTTTTATTATGTTAATCAACTTTATTAATCATAAGATCATACTAAATCCCACTTGCTTTAGAGAAAGTGAAAAAGAAATATAGTTCAAATGATGGCACATTGTGTGGAAAAATATTTATAAAACCAGATTTGTGGCCTCAACTCTTATGCTGTGTATTGGGTCATTTTCTGTTACTTTCACTCAGTATTTGAAAAAGCATGGCTAAAAGCTCTTCCTTCTGCCTTCTTTTTGCTTAGTGAAAGATGATGTGAGATGTTATGCAACTTGCCGTGCTACAAGTTCAATTGGATAATTCTATCTTGAACTCCCCATTGTTTTAAACACGGTGTGTTGGGACCACAGGATACAAGTGCCAATGAGTGTAGAAATGACACGGCCAGTCCATAGATGTTCCTTCCTTTTCTTTTTGTTACATTTCGCACAATGAATTGAGGGGGGAATATTGCATCGAATTGTTCACGATTATTTGGGAGAGCAGTCGATTTTAACAACCGTTCGTGTATAACTTATATTAAATCTAACTAACCGTCCATCCTATTTAATCTATGCTTTTTACGGTAGCAGACTTTGTCCAAATCTTTCATTTGTGCTACATTTGGTACCAAACCTTTTAAAATGTCGCACCTAAAGTCCAAATGAATGATTTCTGTTAATTTGACCATTAGTTGACCAACTAATTGACTTTGACAATAATTTTGATTTATTTTATAAAAAGTTAAAATGGTAAATTTTTATATAATAAAATAACCAAAATCAAATAATTAAAATTAAAAACTCATTTCCACATTCTTCTTCTCCAACCAACCCACACATACCCACCCTCACCCCCACTCTCACTCCTACTCCAAATCTGCAAACCCCGTGTTGCTGAAAGGAAAACCGTTAAGCTAGGAATTCATCAACAATGGAGTATTTGCGATCATTATCTTTGAGTATAATAATTCTCGTACAAGGCCTTCAAAATTTAGATATTAGATAGAGGGAAACAATAATTAATTAGAAATGGAAAAAACGTCACCATAAAAACTCAAGCAACATTCTATACCAGTTTATAAATCCAACAAATAAATTCTTTTTTTTTTTATCTGCAAATCCCAAATCTGGGTTTTTAACCCACTCGATTGTCTGAATTTAACTGGACTGATAGTGATGTAGAACCACCAAAAGACCTTGTCCTTTAAGGAGCATTGTTAATGGGACCAGAATTTCTAGATCTAGAGCCATCCATAGGGATAAACATTTTACCGAGTTCTCAAGACTTTTTGATATAGCCACCAGGGTGTGGCATGGCAACGGAGCTCATTGTTGGAGTTTTTCTTTTGGTTGCTCAGGCCGAACCGACACATAAAAGCCATTACTCAACTTATGAGATGGAAAATGTGAACCCATATGGCCTACTACTTCTTGGGGCTCGAAGCGCAGGAGCTTGTTGCCATGCCTGCGTGGTTGTGCTGGTTTTCGGGCCCTTAAAATGGGAGTGGAGTCTGTGGGGTGGATGTAGAAGATGAAGTTGGTTTTTAATTTTATTGATTTGATTTTAGTTATTTTATTATAAAAAATGTAAAGTTACAATTTTAACCTTTTAAAATTAGTCAAAATTATTGTCAAAATCAATTATTTGGTTAACTAATTGTCAAGTTAACAGAAATCATCCATTTGGACTTCAGTTATCACAGTTTGAAAAGTTTGGTACCGTGAGTGGTACAAATGAAATATTTGGACAATGTCTGCTACTAAATGATATGTTTGATACCGCTGCGCAATTATCCCTTGATTTTATGCATTTTCCATCCATGAGCTTTCAGTTGCCACGCACAAACACATAATACCATGTGCACCTCCTCAAATATTGCACGCTACCTACAAACTTAAATTACTTCATTTCCCAAGGGGCTTAGTTTATTCGAGCAAACTAGACGGAGCAAATCCAGTTTCCTTGCATGAGGGAGCCGCTACGTTTTGTCTTCAAAAATATTATCAAATTCTCTCCATTTCTATTTGCAAGCATTTCAAATCATTTAGACATTCTCGTCAAATTAAACGAAGATCCATTTACACACGTTCTCTCCTCCTTTTTCCACGGTTTTCAAACCATCTAGTCATTTTTGTCAAGCCAAGTAAAATTGACGAGAATTTTTATTTCTTTTAAACAATCTAGTACTCATTTATTATTATTTTTCCTAGATGACATATTAATGTAAGTGCACTTCTTTCATTTTGCGTGATCGAATGGACATATTTAAGAATATTTACGAGTAACAAATTTCATTTTTTGTTCAAAATGTATTTCATGATGATTCTTGAAAAAAAAAATGTAAAAAATTAATGGCCGGTTCTAAAGTTTGTCATTTAAATTATTTTTAAAGCTTAATGTAAGCAGGCCAAATTATCTTTGAAATTTTATATTGTGACAATGCCAAATGTTATAATCAAAAACTACTTAGGTCGGAAACTTTCATTATCAACTTTTTAAGTTCTTCTTTATGGGAGGAGGTAAAAGATAAGAAGATAAAAAAAGAATAAAAGAATTAATTGACACCCACAAAAATTAGGGCTCAAATGAATCATGAATTACAAATATAAATTTGATCTTATTTCTAATCTTAAAATCCACTATTTTAATTAAATTTCACAATTTTTTACTCTTCAAGATAAAATAGACATAAGTCACTTATATGTGGTGTTCTTTAATGAGAAATAAATTTAATAATTAAGCCATGTTTTGTATAGTTAAAAAAAATGGTAAAGAACTTTGCTACACGAACAAGGAAATTTGACAGAATTTTAAAAACAGATACACGTGTCCAACATTGGTTGAACAGTTTAAATAAAAAAAGGAAAAACACTCAATCCATTTCTGCCAACTCAGGGTGTCACTGACACCCTGTTTATATTCCCTGTTTGAGCAGAATTATTCGATAATAAATTTTGATGAAAGTTGATAAACTGAAAAGTCAATAAAAGTTATAAATTCCGTAAAATTTGTGATTGAACACGAGTTTAAGGAAAAATGAGTTTTAAAAAATGAAGACCAAATAGGGATTAAATTTAATCTTCCTTAATAATTTAATTTTTAAATAAGAATTTTCACTTCTAAAACCGAATTTTTTGGTCATAGGAAGTCATCTTTTTGTTGTTTCATCCAAAAAAATTGATGAAAAAAATTTCAAGAAAAATTTTGGTCACTAAAAGTAAAATTTCGAAAAATGAGAATCTATTGATTGGAGGAAAGGCATCAGTCGACAACCTCAGTAGGAGGGTATATATTAGCTGTAAGAATGGTGTCCAATAATTTAAATTCCAAGGAAGCCAAACTTCGCTATCTTATGCCCATTGGTAGTACTAGAGTTTTAATTAATTAAGCAAATGATTAGATACAGCTTCTTTGGTTGGTTCGATACGACCCACTAGTTTGGCATGTTCTAGCCTAACATTAGGGTCGAGTCGAACCACATCACGGTCATTTTCAATAGGAAAATTTCATTTGTACATAAGAGGTTGACAATCGAAGTTGACAACCTCTCACATGTGTGCGGACCACGTATGTTTAAAAAATTCAAAGAAAAAATGGGCCCCCCAATTATGAGTGTTTGTCAACATATTTGTCAACCATTTGATTGTACAAATAGCATAATTCTTTTCAATAAGCGTGCAGATGGACATGGACGTGGACATGTCGTACCCGATGGAAAGGTTCCTTGAATCACTTTATCCTGTGGAATCATTTAAATGAAATGAAATATCTCTTTCTTATCTTCTCCTGCTCAAAGGGGACTTGTGAAAACACCAGTTGAGCACGTAATTGACAATTTTTGTAATGAAATCACTGCCTTAATTTTGCATTTATTGAGAGCAGACGTGAAGAACTTTACAAAGTGAAACAAACAAAATTCAGAAAGTTATAAAATAACTGTTGCAAAGATCAATAGAAGAAAGGAATTGAAACTATAAATACAGATGCAAAAGTAACATAATGATTACGAATACTCCAGCCAAGGAACACTATGAACTAGGCGTAACGCGACTCCAAATAGTTTTGATAATTTTGATTTGTTTCGGAGGTGAAGAGTATAAATGTGGACCAGGGAAACACGAGCGCCATAGTGAGCTTAGATGAAATAAGGTTGAAGTTAAAACGCTACGTCTAGTGATTCAGTTGCTCGCCTTGCCAAGACCAAACAATTTCCTAAGAGCCGGTCTCATATCCGGTTTTTAAATCTTCTGATACTCTATTGTATCACCACCGGACTTTTTCAGCTCAACCAAATGAAAGGATGAACTGATTTCGAAAATTTCCACATCAATGGACAAAGTCCAACTTCTAATCTCATTGCCTTGATTCTCCTTCACTTTGAACTTTAGATGCATAGCAATGTCTACGAATTTTGATATGATAGCAGAAGAAGAATTTTTGGATGTAAATTGCACTTCCTCCTTTTGGGCCATTTGCCACGAACAAACCAGACAATCAAATCCAGTTGAAAGAGATATAATGTCAAATGCATTCAAGTTATTAGGTTTTGTCAATTCTAGCTTTGTCCCAATAGGATTATTACTCTCAGGAGGACCAGAAACAACATTAGTATCGACTGGAGACATTTCCTTGTCTCCTCCCTCAGAGGATACCTGTCTCAAGCCCAAACATTTTCCGTACCAGGAGAAATCCTAGTATACGGGTTGGGATCAAGAATCGGAGAAAGCAGCCTTCGTACATTTGGTGGGAACCAATTAGGAAATCTGTACTTGGCGTTAATTATTTTCCTATACATCTGCACAGTGTTTGAATCACGGAACGGAAGATAACCAGCAAGTAGAACAAATAAGATCATCCAACAAGACCAAATGTCAGCTTTCCCTCATCATAGCCTCTTCTGTTAATCACCTCAGGAGCAACATATGCTGGAGTCCCCAGGCCCCGTCCTGCTGCATGGATTCAGCCAATGCACTCGACCCAAAATCCCACACTTTTAGAATTCCTTTCTCATCCAGCAGCAGATTTTCTGGTTTCAAATCAAGGTGGTAAACACCCCTGCTCTGGCAAAAACCAACAGCACTGATTAATTGTTGAAAATATTTTCTAGCAACATCTTCCTGAAGTCTTCCCTTGGCCACCCTGTGAAAAAGCTCCCCACCTTTAGCATATTCTATTATGAAGTAAATCTTAGTTTTTCATAAAGCTGCACCGCATTTGGGTGTTTAACCATTCTCATAACAGATCTCTCCCGCTTGGTTTGATTTATCAGCCAATACTTTTTCTTTATTAATTACCTCGATAGCCACACTGTCTCCCGTTTTAAGATTTCTACCATAATAAACCATTGCCTTGACCTAATAATCTCCCAACCTCATATTTTTGCATCAATATGTTTCCCTTCTTCTCCATTGCAAAGAACAAACACTACTACCCTAATATAAATATTATTCTCCTGCCGGAACAATTTGTATTATTACTTAAAAGACAGGTAATCTTGAAGATAAAAAGAACTCAACTGTCTTCCACAAGGTCGTCAGGAAGTTGGAAAGCTGTGGCTCTATTTCGAATCTGACCGCAAAACGTGATATTATGATCTGTGTACTCAACATCATCGAGGATGAACCCAACACTATCATGTCTTGCAGTCAGATGTAAATTCGCTTCCAGGTCTGAGAGGGGGACAGAGATGTATGTGCAATTGTGCATGTTTGTGTATATATGTACCCGTTAAATATTAGTTACCTAAAGAACTGATGTTTACACTGGTTGCGAAAATTCATCCCGCTAGTTTTAATTTTGACATTTGTATTCTCATTTCATCCTTTTTGTCACCTGCCATGTTTTAATTTTTGACATTTGTATTTCCATTTCAACCTATAATCAGGCAAAGGATCCTTTCCACCACCTGCCCAACTTGTCAGATAAATAAGTACGCATCTTAATCGAAAGGGCAAAATTATTGATTAACTTGACCATTATCATTTAATTCTAACATAAACAATATAAAATATGAAAAAAAAAAGAAAAAAAAAAGGAAGAAGAAGAAGATAGTGAAGAGGAAAGTAAAAATCCCAATCTTCCACGAACCCCGTCTAATGTCACCATCTCCACACACAAACCACAAATTCTTAGCCACGCAGTAATGTTTGTTCGAGAGTGTTTACCAAAAAGTGCATGCAGCAGGAGAGAGTCCAATGCAAAACATCTTGTAGTAGTCGAGGAAGGGCATAAATTGGGTGATTATTCCAGGGTCGTTATGACAATGGTTTGTGTTAAAACTCACTCTGTTATATGGGTTTTTTGAAAAGTTTGGATCTTAATGAATTTTATAGGATCTGAGACGATTTTGAGTCAATAATGTCAGGCGAATAATTTGGAAGAAGAAGAAGAAGAAATAGATAACAGAGATTTGTGAAAGATGGGAGAAAATGGATAAACCAAAGACTTCATTTTTACTTGCAAAAGAAAAGTTTTTTTCAAGGTTTCAATGAGGGAAATTATTAACTAGAAGCTTTAGCCAAAATGAAACACGCAATTCTTGTAACTGAAATAATACCAGGCACATACTCTACTGCTGACCCCACAAATTAAGACCAAAAAATGAACTTAAAAGAGATGTTTTAAGTACCTAAAAGCAGCCTGCCATTTACTCAGGCTAGCTTCTTCCCTCTTCTCATTTAAGGCACCATGAATTAAAAAACCCACCATTGTAACTGAAGATTTTGCTTGTGGGGATGTTTAAAAAAATGTGAATTAACGACAAATCATTAACTATTGGTTTCTGTAGTTTTCTGATTGGCATTCAACCCGAAATATTTCTTTGGGGAGCTAATCAAGTGAAGGATTTGCATCGGTAATTTTTTTTTTATGAACAGACATGAACTGATTAATTTGGCTCAACTCACTCTCCATTGATGTGATCACAAATGAAGGAATAACGACACTACTGTAGTAGACTGATAGAAATACAGTTGAGACTTGAAAGCTTGAAGGGAAAGCCATGGAAGAAGGTGCAGAAATGTTGTGGTGGGATTCTTTTGTTTCGTTTTGGGAAGAATGGGCACAAGAAAATTTTCCAGTTACTGAACGGTGGGATGGTTTGGTTTTAGACGTTGGGGAAGATGTGAGTTTTTTTCGTGTTAGATTTTGAGATGCATGATTGAAAAAGAGTAATCATATTTACTTCAATTGGAGTTACAACTTTAAATTAAGTGACGTTAACGGTTAACGTTACGTTAAATGATATGTGAAATTAAATCTATGCACACTATTTAGCTGACAAATTGTGTGAATAGATTGAAATGCAAATGCAAATGTCAAAATTAAAAAATATAAACAATTTTCACAATAAATATAAATAATAAAAAATATTTTGTGCTATTTACTCGTCACCTAAGGCCGTGTTCGGAATAGATTAAAATCGGATTTAAATTGAAAAATTAGTCGTTGTTGTTGACTTTTATTAGACGAGTAGGATCCAATAACGGTTATATTTTCAATTTTAATCCAATTTTAAACTGTACCAAACAAGCTCTAAATGTTCAACAAATTTTATGCTAGTCAACATTTTTTTAAATTGTCATCTAGATACTAATTTTATTTTGAATATTTAGCAAAATGATCCCAATAATTTGACCAACTACAATTTCTAAAATTTTCTTATGTCGTATTGTACATGAGCCACATTTTATTGCAAACACAAGTATAAAAATCTTATTTGGCACAAATTTTCATTTTTCTAAATACTTTTTGGAGAAAGTTGTTAATTCCATAAGATTTATTATTAAACCCATATTTGACACACATTCTTTCAAAATTTATTTTCAACCACACATTCTTTAATAAAATAATATTTTTCATTACATTAATAACTTTTCCTTACTTTTTAACCACATATTTCACATCATATCATTATTTAGAATATATTCTTTCCTTAATAATATCCATCAAACACACCCGAAGAAAAACAAGACACACAGTCTTTGTGTGTTGCAAGTAGAT
>CAIGRL010107826.1:0-14118 GCA_903798325.1 Fraxinus xanthoxyloides
TTTTTTTTCTTTGTATTAGTGGAGGTCTTATTAATGGGTTGAGTTGGATTGGGTCGGGTTCAATCGATTTTCTTGGATTAACCCGTGACCCCAACCAAACCCACTTTCTTTGCCCAAAACCCAACCCAACCATAAAATAAAATAAAAAACCGACCCAAATCGGTCTGTTTGGGTCGGTTCGAGCGGTTTGGCGGGTTGATTTAGATTTTGCCCACCCCTAGGGGTAAGTCTTCATGACTCGTCAATTTTTTTAGCCTAAAACTGTACTTTCACTTCGGGAAATGGAAACTTATAACGAAAATGTAATTATAAAAAATTGTAAAGTTGTAAAAACTTTCTTCCCTTATCAAGGCTTGAAATCAGCTACAATATGTAGGCAGAGTTAAAACTTTACAAGAATAAATATTTTGTGTACATGTTTTTAAATATATAAATGAACAAAATACAGTAGAGTAACGTTAAAAAAAATGAAAAAATTTACAATTCCAACTTAGCAATCTAAAATTGTATATTTGAAAAGGTGTCGAAAGGTCACCTTCATCTTGTTGAAGCCTTCGTTGGATACAAACATGTGTTTCTATTCAAATTGTGATATTATCTAAAGACCACGTGATTGAAAGATTTGAAGGCAAAAATTTATTTGTTCTAGGCCACTGATTGATATATCCTTGAAACTATTCTCATTGAAGAAACTTATAAGGATATTTGAGATTCAATGAAGAAAAAATATCAAGGCTCTTCTAGAGTGAAGTGTGCATAGCTACAACCCTTGAGAAGGGACTTTAATACTTTACAAATGAAGGATGGTGAATCTGTGACTAGCTATTGTGTAAGGACCATGGAGATAGCCAACAAAATGTGATTCAATGGTGAGAAGATCGATAATGGTGCCATTGTTGAGAAGATGCTGCGTTCTTTGGCTTCGAAGTTTGATTATGTTGTTTGCCCAATTGAAGAATTCAAAGACACAGATGCCTTTTCATTTGATGAACTCTGGAGCTTGTTGTTGGCCCATGAATAGAAGATGAATCGAAATTCATCTACAGGAGAGCAAGCTTAAAGACTTTACCTTTAACCATTCCTCATATTCTCAAGGAAAAGGTAGAGGTATAAGAAATAGAGATCGAGGCAATAGGGATGGCAATTGTAGCAGAAATTAGCCAAAAGAACAAAATAATAATAAATTTCATGAAAAAGGCAGAGTACGAGATCAATAATTTGACAAATCCAAGGTAGAATGCTTTTGATGGCATAAATTCGGTTATTTTGATTTTGAATGTAATATTAAGCTGCCTTAAGATAAAGAAAAGGAAGAGATCAAATTTTACCAAAAAGAAAGAAATAGAAACTCTATTGATGGTTGTTCAAGGCAATGAGGCACATAAGTCAGATATGTGGTATATATCCTATACAAGGTGCAACAACCACATGTGTGGCAGTAGATCCTCTTTTCTTATTTAAATGAAGACTTTTGTTATACATTGTGTCTTGGTGATTGTTCTATTGTAAATGTAATGGGAAAGGGTGATATTAATATTAGAACCACGAATGGTTTTGTAGAAATAATTTCAAATGTCTTTTATGTTCCTAACTTGAAATCTACTAAGTGCTAGTCAATTGCAAGAAAAAGATTATGTAATAAATATTCAAAATGGTGTTTGTGATATATATGATCCTTTTATAGGAGATATTGTTGCTATTCAGATGAGTTCTATAGACGGATGGCCTCCGAAGTCGTTAAGTACAGCTTGCTGTATGCATTAAGTTTACGCTAATATAAGCTCGAATATCGGAGGTCAGCTCGAATTTCGTTATTGATGAGGTTTGGTGGGACATAATGATTGGAGATTTCATATACATTGTACGAACAATCTATCAACAAGTGATATGGAAGGCCCTACATCAGCGCCTACCAATTCCGCCAATCACATGCCTTAGCTTCATTCCCTAAGCAATTCGTTAATTGTTGGGAGCCACATGTAAGATTGACTAATAATGACCCGACAGGTCGAGCTCATTGACAAATCCAAACGTGCCAATAATGTACTTTCTCAGCTCGACACTGTAGTTGATAAGACATGAAAATGAAGAATGTATGTAAACCCTTCCCTATAAAAAGGGAGGAGGATCCAAGACATGGGAGAGATTCCAAATATCTCATTCAAGAGAAAATATTTGTAGTTATAATTGTAATCTGCAAATGACTATAAAAAAAAGTTCTCATTTACCTTCTAAGTTAGCTTGAATCTTGTTCATACGATTTTCAACGTCAACAGTTTGACGCTAGAGGAAGGACCCTAACTTGTAAACACAACCTTATCTCTCCATAAAAAATATATATCACTATAAATGATTTTTCAGCATCCGAAAATCAATCTCATACTCGTCTTAAACAAACCAACAACCCACAAAATATTGGAAAGGACGAGGTCAAAGTGAAGCCATTGATTCTCAAATGATCATGATGAGAAATGCTATTGAAAAGTTAACAAATGTAGTCAATAGAGTAGAACGAAACCAAACTCACGCTCCACCACCAGACATTGAGGTGGAATCTCCACACGGAGAGAGAACCAAGCGACCTATTACCAGAAGATCTCTCCAATTCTCAGGAGAAAAATCCTCCAAAAGCCAAACTGAAGAGGTCAAGAGCTCTCCTATAACAGCAAAACCAACTACTGGGAGAGCTAATAGTGTGTTTGATAGATTGTGCTCTCAACACTCCCTAACACCTTGGAGTAAACATGCTGAGCCTCACGTCAAACAATCATTAGAAAAACCAGAGCCTGAAATGAGTGCCTTGAAAAACGTATTGCTGATTTGGAAGCCAAGGACAAAGGAAACATGGATGAATATCTAACCAAACACCATCCCCCTTCACTGAAGATATCCTTGCTGAACCTTTGCCTAAAAAGTTGAAGATGCCTCAACTGACCAGGTACAAAGAAGAAGGAGACCATCTTAGCTTTGGATAAGTACACTTTCTGGATGGAACTGAAAGGAGCAAGAGATGCCATAATGTGTCGTACTTTTCTATCAACCTTGAGAATATAGCCCATATATGGTTTAGAAAGCTACATCAAAGATCTATAAAAAATTAGAATGACTTTGTCACAGCATTCCTGGCCCAGTTTATGGGTTCTAAAGCGAGAACTACACCTAAGAAGCGCTTGATGAGCATTTAGCAAGGAAAGACTGAAATCAATTAAAAGTTACCTCCGCAAATTCAATAAGCAGTTCATAAAATTTGAGAATATCTCTGATGATGCCGCGCTTATGGAAGTTCGTTCAGGCTAAGGCCAAGAATGAGGTTTTGGTGGTCTGTACATGAGGATGGACCTCAAACATGTCATGAGTTTCTGAGTTGAGCTGAAAATCATATAAGTGTTGAGGAAGCCATATCTGACCAGGAGAAACCCAAAGTACATCCACAGTCCTCACATCAAGTAAAGGAGAAATAAGTGGATAAAGATTTCAGTCCCGAAAGGAGAAAAGACATGAGGGATCAAGGTCGTCCTAAACCTTATTCAGATACTATGAATATCATCCATTAAATGCTGCCTTGTTGGAAGTTTTCTTGTAAGCGGAAGAAAAAGAAACATTCCATAGACCCCTACTTCAGAAAAAGGACTTGGTAGGGAAAAATCAAGGGAGGTATTGTCCATACCATCGGACGATAGGACATAACACTGATAATTATAAAAATCTAAAGAAAGAGGTTGAATCTTTAATTTGATGATGTCATCTACAAGAGTTTGTGGCTAAACCTAAAGAGACGAACCAAGTTGGCGATCAACAACCTAATCAACAAGGAACGACTCAGCGAGTTCAGCCAGGTCTTCAAGCTCGGGATCCTTTACCTCGAGATGAGATTAGAACTCTAGTAAGTGGTAATCAATGCCTGGAAAGATCTAGAAAAGTAAGGTGCAGACAAGCACATGATGCCCACATTTTGCAAAATTATAATGTGAGATTACCGGAATCTGACACTAACACTACGTCAAACTCATAATGGTTTGGATTTTCAAAAGAAGATTCATATGAGATTTTGCAGGACCAAAGTGATGTACTGGTAATAACTATGGTTTTTACTGGATATAAGTGCACCGGACTCTGGTGGATAATGGGAGTTTAGTTAATGTGTTGTACTCCCGAACTTTAGAACAAATGAAAATCTAAGAACCTTACCTCCAATCATACTCCAGGAGGTTGCAAGGGTTCTTTGGTGATCCTATTGAAGCTCGAGGTCAAATCGTTCTAAGTGTAGAGTTAAGCGAACTCCCTCGCCAGAGAAGAATCTTGGCAGACTTTCTTGTTGTCGACCTTCCTTCCAACTATAATGTCTTATTAGGGAGACCCATACTGCACGAATTATATACCGCCACCTCGATATATCATATTGCATAAATTTTTTTACCCTACACGAAGTTGGTATAGTACGTGGGAATCAAGTCGAGGCAAGGGCTTGCAAGATTGACTTACCTAGTCCTCATATCTAAATGTTGAGAAGCCAACAAAATGGGCGAGCAGAGGAGGAAAGGTTAAAAAGACATATTGTTGCCGACCTCTCTGAGATTTGCATTACTAAGAAGCACCGTAGAAATGCAATGGATGATCAACTTTGATTTTAAGAAAATGAAGTAGATCCGTATCCCCATCCTGGAGTCATGGTAATCTCAATACCTATAGCACAAGTAATCATTCCCAAAGTTTTAGTTGATACGAGAAGCTCTCTTAACATACTGTATATTGACACACTGGAACGAATGAGGTTCCATTTAATTTTCTACAACCATATCCTAATGTGGTTTTAGGACTCAATGGGGCTCTCACCAAAACAAAAAGACTGATCAAGCTCTTTGTTGAGGTTGGTGAAGCTCCATGTGGAACTAAACTGAATGCAGAGTTTGTAGTGTTAAATTCCAATTCCTCCTATGATACCATTATGGGGCAGCCTATGTTATTTAATTTTAGATCAATTGTATCAATGTACCACCACTCTCTCAAATTTTCCATGCCTCTCTAAAGAAAAAGGGTTGATTAAGCTCTATGTTGAGGTCGGTGAAGCTCCACGCCAAACTAAACTGAATGCAGAATTTGTAGTGTTAATTCCAATTCCTCATATGATGCCATTATGGGGCAGCCTATGTTATTTAATCTCAGAGCAATTGTATCAGTGTACCACTACTCTCTCAAATTTCCCACGCCTCATGGTGTAAGGCAATTTAAGGAAAACAGAGATTGCTGAGAAGTGTCGGATGAAGATTTGTCCAACAAAGAAAGATACACATGTTTTCCCAGAAGTTCATATGGTATATCTGATTGAATCCGACCTCATCTTATTAAACCCATGCGTAAGAGTAAAAGGGAAGAACCTGTGGAAGAACTGGATAAAGTAGAGGTCAGATCAGGCGATCCTCCAAAAGAACTCAGAATAGGCCGCGAATTACAACCATTCCTCCGAGGTCAGATCATCGAGTTCCTTCAACAGAACCTTGATGATTTCGCTTGGAATCATTTGGACATGAAAAGAATTGATCCAGGAATCATTTGTCACATGTTAGATATCGACCTAATGGTACGGCCTAGGGAACAATGAAGCCAATCTCTGAATCCAGAAAGATACGAAGCCTTAAACAAAGAGGTGTAAAAGTTGCTTCGTAATAGATTTATCCATGAAGAAAAATACCCATGACGGGTTGCTAACTTGGTTCTTGTGAAAAAAAAAACCAATGGAGATTGGAGAATGTGCATAGATTTCGCCGATCTGAATAGAGCATGTCCTAAAGACAGCTTCCCACTACAATAGATAGATCAAATGGTAGATACAATGGCTAGACACGAGTTATTTAGTTTCATGGATTTATACTCAAGGTATAATCAAATTCCTATGTATGGACATAACTAGGAACATACCGCTTTGTCACTGACCGAGGTCTTTACTACCTCAAAATGATACCTTTTCGTCTGAAAAATGTTGGAGCCACCTACCAACGTCTGGTCAATAACATGTTTGCTAAACACATTAGTAAAACTATGGAGGTATATGTTGATGATATGTTGGTAAAGAGTACATATGCCAGAAACTATTGACAACATCTTGTTGAAATGTTCGAAATCCTGTGAAAGTATGGATGAAGTTAAACCCGCATAATGTGCTTTAGTGTAAGCACAGGAAGATTCCTAGATTATCTAGTGAATCTCCGGGGAATCGAAGCAAATTTGAAAAAGATACGGGCTATCATTGAAATGCATCCCCCAACAAAGTTTAAGGAGGTTCAAAGTTTAACTCGGCAAGTAGCTGTCCTTAGTTGTTTCATGTCAAAGTCAACTGATAAGTGCGAACCTTTCTTCGATGTCTTACTAGGATGAAAGAAGTTTGAATGGACTCCTGAATGTTGCTTGCCTTTGATGAATTAAAACAACAACTGGCACATCCACAGGTGTTATCAAAACCAAAAGTAGGAGAAATGTTGATTTTATATCTTGCAGTGTCTGAACATGCTACTAGTGCTATTTTGGCTAGAGAGTGGGAAGGAATACAACATCATGTTTACTATGTAAGCAAAGCTCTTCATGAAGCCGAGCTTCATTATTTTTCCTTAGGAAAATTGGCTTATGCTGTGGTTATGGCAGCAAGGAAGTTGAGACCTTACTTTTTGGAATGCTCAATTGAGATCTTAAATAATTACCCGTTAAGGCAAGTTTTACAAAATCCTAATACTTCAGGTCGGATGGGTAAGTGGGTAGTAGAGCTCGGCCAGTTCGACATAAGATACAAGCACTGCACCTCCATAAAAGGTCAAGCTCTCGCTGATTTTGTTGTGGAGTTCAATTCGGATCCCCTAGAAGAATCCCTTCACGACAGTCCATGAAACTTTTCGTTGATGGACCCTCTACAGAAGTCTGGTTCCAGGGCTGGAGTTGTCTTCATTAGCCGAATCGCCAGTTATTCTGTGAAGCATTATTATTTGATTTCAAAGCCTCGAATAATGAGGCTAAATATGAATCACTTATAGCTAGGGTGAAAATGGTGAAAGAAATGAGAGTTGCTTATTTGATAGTCTACATCAATTCACAATTGGTGGTCAATCAAGTCAAGGAAGATTACCAAGCTAATGAAGAAAGAATGAACATCTATCTCTAGGTTGTCAAGCAAGAGTTCAAAAACTTCCAAACTTCGTTAGTCAAAAGAGTTCCCCGAACTCAAAATGGTCATGCTAACGCCTTAGCTCGGTTGGCAACAAGTGAAGGGATAGAAGAATTTGACAGCATCCCTATAGGGAAAATTTCTCATCCAGCCATCGAAAGGGCATAAATTGTTTCTATGATAATTGATCACAAGACTACATGGATGAATACAATTAGATGAGGTCAGCTAGGTATGCATTGGTTGACAATGTTCTCTACAAATGAGGATATTCCATGCCTTTGTTGAGATGCTTAAATGAATATAGACACTCTATGCTTTGCAAGAAATACACAAAAGAGTATGTGGAAATCATTCCGGTGGGCAATAATAGGTTTACAAAATAGTACGACAAGGATATTTTTGTCCCACCATGAGGAAGGATGCATTGGAATTTGCTAAAAAAATATGATAAATGTCAACGATTTGCTCCCAACATAAAACTCCCATTAGGAGAATTGAACTGTGTAATGGCTCCTTGGCCCTCCTCCAAGTGGGAGGGGGGGTTGATCTAATTGGTCCCATGCCTACTAGAAAATGGGAAACAAAGTTTGTAATTGTCGCAGTGGATTACTTCACTAAATGGATGGAGGCTGAACCCCTGGCTAAGATAACTGAGCAAAAGACCATTGACTTCATATGGAAGTCCATTGTATGGAGATTTGGAATACCACATTCCGTCGTAACTGACAATGGAAATTAATTTGACAGTGTTCGTTTAGCTAATTTTTGTGAAGAACTGGCATACGAAAGCACTTCTCTACGCCAAACAACGCTCAAGCTAACGGCCAAGTCGAAGTAATTAATAAGATCATCAAGCATCCGTTGAAGGCAAACTTAATGCTCTTAAAGAAGGATTGACTAAGGAACTCTCCGACGTGCTATGGTTTACTGCACCACATCTAGGAATAGCACCGAAGAAACCCCTTTCTATCTAGCTTTCAGGGTGGAAGCTGTGGTTTCACTTGAGATAGGGATTCCCTCTATTCAAACAATGATGTATTATGAGGAAGAAAATGAGAAGACGTTGCGAAGAGAACTGCATCTAGTATAAGAGAGAAGAAATGAGGACGAAACCAGGAGTGCCGTATAAGCAACGCAACGCGAGATACTATAACTAGAAGGTCAGAAAAGGGATTTCGAGGTCTGTAACTTGATGTTAAGGAAACATTTTCTGGCTATAAGAAAATCTAGCTCTGGATCTCTAGGACCTAAATGGGAAGGCCCTTATAGGGTAACTAGAGTACTATTTAAGGGGGCTTACGAGCTGGAAAATATAGAGGGCAGACCTCTGCCGTATCCTTGAAATGCAGAACATCTTAAAAAATATTACAAGTATAAAGTAAATATATTTCGTATTGTGCATCTATTATCTACAATAAAGATGTGGGTTTTTTTACAAGGGAAAATATACAAAAATATTGTTCATCGAACTAAGGTTGCATGTGCTGCAACACTTAGAGAAATTTTCTAATCGAGGAAATTTTTAAAGCCCTGCTTATTAGCATGTTGAACTAAGGTTGCATGTGCTGCAACACTTAGAGAAACTTCCTAAATGAGTAAATCATTGAAGTTCTGCTTATTAGGAGACCGAACCAAGGTTGCATGTGCTGCAACACTTAGAGAAATTTTCTAAATGAGGAAATCATTAAAATCATGCTTATGAGCAGGTCGAACTAAGGCTGCATGTGCCACATTTAGAGAAATTTCCTAAACGAGAAAACCATTGAAGCCATGCTCATTAGCAGGCCGAACTAAGGTTGTATTTGCTGCAACACTTAGAGAAATTTACTAAATGATGAAATCATTAAAGCCCTGCTTATTAGCAGACTGAATTAAGGTTGCATGTGCTGCAACACTTAGAGAGATTTCATAAATGAGGAAATCATTAAAGTCCTGCTTATTAACAGGCCGAACTAAGGTAGCATGTGTTGCACCACTTAGTTCAAATAGAAAATCAAGGTTCATTTCTTGCAGAACTTACAAAAATTGCAAAAATAATAACATTT
Organism: Fraxinus xanthoxyloides; assembly: GCA_903798325.1. Lineage (NCBI taxonomy): Eukaryota > Viridiplantae > Streptophyta > Magnoliopsida > Lamiales > Oleaceae > Fraxinus > Fraxinus xanthoxyloides. The sequence goes on from CAIGRL010107826.1 coordinate 9,199, forward strand.
TGCGTAAAGAAAAAGACAAACTGATATTCATTCATTGATGAAAAGATTACAAGAAAAGCTCCAAAAGAAGTTTTGAAGTTCGACAAAAAACAATAATGACATAGTAATAATAAAAGAGCTAAAAGGCTGATAGGTCTTAAGGAGTAAGAAACTCATCATCAACATCTTCGTCGGTAAGGGAGATCCGAACTTTTGCTAACTTCGACAACTGTTCAAGCTCTTTTTGTTGTTCCTTGTAGGCCTTTACAGGAAGGAGGTCAAAATTTGGCCTTTCTTTGTTGATGTACTTTATTATCTCACCCAAAGCCACAATGTAGGCATCTCGAGCCAATGCGTCGAACTCAGAAGAGGCCCTCCAATTTTCAACTGCTTTGGAAGCTTTGAGCTCAGCTTCTTCTACCCTTTTGGTAGCTTCCTCAGCTATCTTGATGGCCTCGTCAGCTCGAGCTTTTTCTTCATCAGCCATTTTCTTTTCATTTCAACTCATGCAGTGGCTTTTTCTCCTCAAATCATCCATAAGTCTAAGCTCCGAGGTCAACCCAGCGTTTAGTTTCACCTCATTTTGTTTAAACGATCTTCATAATCCCTCTCTTTCTCAGTAAACTTTGCCTTTTCTGCTTCCATTCTGTCAAATAGGGTTACGACCTAGTTTTTTACCTTGAGCATCTTGTTTAGCTCAACCTTCACCTGAGAATAAAAAGCCATTTAAGTTACAAATTGAAAAATATAGAAAACGTTGAAGTATAAGAACTTGGGTAAAATACCTTATCTACTATATACATCATATACAAAATAGATTTGTGGCTGTGAAGTTGAGCTGAGATTATAGCCTCATCAACAGGAATCTCAGCTAGATAATGCTTTTCATTCTCGTTCCAACTCCTGGTGAAGAGAGTAGTCGACTCCCTCAGAGGGGAAGAAAGTGCTGCAGTGGACTCCCTTGAGGTGACTTACTGAATTGTTAACATTGTCAATGGGGATGGCAATATGTGCTAATGGTGACCCTTTAGAGGGTAAGGAAGATGCAGACTTTCAATGGAAGGAGCCTATAAAGTTGAACGCTTGGGTGACTCCTCAGAGCGACGTCGTTTTAGAGGTTGCTCGGGCTCAATCTCAGGTTCTTCAGGTTGATCAACAACATTGACATGGATATCCTTCCTTTTTCTATTCGCAACTACTTTAGTTGCCTTGTACCTTAAATTATTTGGATCTTGGCTTGAAATGGAAATTGATATACGTCATCACCATGTTGAAGGTAAAAAATTAATAGGAGTACATGGAGTATACTTACGAGAAGAAGTTGGGGCCGAATTTATAGGTCGGGTTGAAGTTGAGGTCGGTGGCAAAGACTGGAATAATCCTACCTGAAACAAGTTTGTGTCTGAAATTACAAACTTGTAGGATTTTTACTTCTTAGGGAGAGCTCTGATAGCGTCGGCTTATCTTTGTGTGGCCAAGCTCAGGGTAGCTTTCATGTAATTTGCAAGGAAAAATTAAATCAGTTAAGAGGGTGATCATAACATAAGAGCGAAAAAAGACATCAAAGGTGTTGTTCACTTACATAAGGGGTGATAGAGAGTAGGGACTACATCCTCTCTATTCACCTCAACATGATAGAACTGCCATTCTCCCAGTACGTAGAAGAACTCCTATTTCCACTTTTTTATTGAAGATGGAGCATCTAACACTAATGGACCTCTCGTCCTAGGTCTGACATTGACATACAACCAACCCATATTTTTACCATCCCCTTTAAATGTAAAAAGAGAGTTGAACTAAGCTACACTTAGTTCGGGGCGACCTAATTGATTCCATAAATTAAGGTTGCCACTAAAGTTCTCTACCCATTAGGACAAAGTTGGGTAGGAGCTATTCGCCACGATGAAAGAAATTTAAGTATAATCCTAGGGAATGAGTCTTAAACCATCATTAAGAATAATTGAATTCAAAGCTACACATCTTGCTGGTGGCGTATTAGCTCAATTGGATGAGGTCAGGATTACTAATCCCACCGAACTAGGAATACTTCCTGGGTAAACCGAGCTAATGGGGATTGATGTTAATACTTCCTGATAGTTTGAGCTAGGGAAAGAATAAGATGAAGAAGGTACTATTTCCTCTTGTTGGTTACCTCAAGAATGTACCATCGATTCGTCTGAACTCATATAAACAATCGAGGTAAAATTCAATAAATAAGAAAAAGAAAGAAATTTTTTGGAAAGCGAAAAGTGTGAAGAGAGGAAAGTGAAAAAGTGGTGGAGGGGGGGAGGGGTAAAATTCATTTAAAGGGAAGGAATATCAAAAGGGTCGAATCCGAGTCATTGATTCAAGATATGAAGGGAAAATAGATGGCTAAATTTAAATGTTCCAGAGTGGCGTTGTTTTGCTAAAGCTTCAATAGGAAGATATTAAAAGTGCTTGACAGCTCATTTGGCAAATTAATATATAACACCTATTCAAACTATTTATTGTTGTAATGATTATAAAAATGGGAAAATGGGCCCACTGCATCCAAGGTCAGTCCATTACCAAGAAACATTGACCTGTGGGTAACTGTTGACATCCGACCTCCGAAGTCGTTAAGTACAGTTTGTTGTATGCATTAAGTTTATGCTAATAGAAGCTCGGATATTGGAGGTCAGCTCGGATTTCGTTATTGATGAGATTTGGTGGGGGCACAATGATTGAAGATTTCTTACACATTATACGAACAGTCAATCGACAAATGACATATGGAATGCCTTACATCAACGCCCACCAATTCCGCCAATCACATGCCTTAGCTTCATTCCCTAAGTACTTCATTAATTGTTGGGGTCACATGTGACGTGAAGTTAACTTATAATGACCTGACATGTCGAGCTCATTAACCAATCCAAACGTGCCAATAATGTACTTTCTTAGCTCGACACTGTATTTGATACGACAAGGAAATGATGAATGCATGTAAACCTTTCCCGATAAAAAGGGAGGAGGATCCAAGAAATGGAAGAGATTCCAAATATCTCCTTCAAGAGAAAACATTTGTTGTTACAATTGTAATTTGTAAATGACTATAAAAAAGTTCTCATTTACCTTCTAAGTTGGCTTGAATCATATTCATACGATTTTCAACGTCAACAAGTTCAAACATGCAATTTCCTTTGAAGATTGAAAGTGTTCAACCTTATTTGATGGCTGAAATTTAAAAAAAAATAAAAAAAACCCTTCATGGCTTTCGTATTTTCTTTATAATCACTTGAATTTTGGTGGATTTAGGACTGAAAAAGAAAAATATGGTGACGAGTCTTCCACAAATTTTCACTCATTCTCAAGTTTGTGAAGAATGTGATTTTAGCAAACAACTTCGTTCTCAATTCCCTCAAGGAAAGTCATGGAGACAAAAAAAAGTCCTAGAGTTAGTTCATTCAGATATTTGTGGGCCAATAAATCCATTATCAAATAGGGGCACAAGATATTTTCTTACCTTCATTAATGATTACTCTTGAAAAACATTGGTTTATATTTTGAAAGAGAAATTAGAAGCTTTTCGTGCATTCATAGCTTCAAGGCGCGTGTGGAGAATGAATCAGAAAAAGCCATTAACACTCTTCGCACTAATCGCGGTGGAGAATATTGGTCAAAGGAATTTGATGTTTTTTGTGATAAGTAGGGTATTCTAAGGGAACTCACAGCTTCCTACACACCACAACAACATGGTTTGTCAGAGAGGAAAAATAGAACCATCCTCAATGTGGTGAGAAATTTGTTGGCAAGAGGGAAGATTCCTAAAAATTTCTGGCCTGAAGTAGTAAATTGGAGCATTCATGTGTCGAACAGAAGTCCCACTTTTTTTTTGTTCAAAACATGACAACTGAAGAGGCTTGGAGTGGGTGCAAACTAGCTGTAAATCACTTTCAAATTTTGGGTTGTGTCGCCTACGCACATGTTCCAGATGAGAAGGGAAAGAAACTTGATGATAAGGGTGAAACATGTGTCTTTCTTGGTGTAAGTGAAGCAACCAGCATAATATTCTCAATTAAAGTTCAATGCACTCCAAGATTGAGGGGGTGACATTGTTTTCTTCAAATTAGAATATTGAGATATTCGATAATATTTGAAATGATAAAATGTACTGTAATGAATACTTTGTTAAATTTAAAATGTGCATGATTTTGAAAATTATATATCCAATGCAAGGATTCAGAATTTACTTGGTAAATATGTTTTACTATGGGAGTGTGATTATTTCATAGAAATCCTCAATACAACATGAGAATTGAAAGAAGCTAGAACTTTCTATAAAGAGAGAAGGAAATATGATTGTTTCAAAGATTTTGGAAGGATTTTCTAATTGGTAACAATTTGTGCATGTCATATTATTTGATCGAAATAGTTAGATACAAACGAATGTCACAAAATGTCGTGCATAATAGTAAGTCTCGACATATATGTTGTAAACATAATATCATTTGAAAATTACAATCAAATTGAACATTATTGGTTATTTTATTGAAGGATAACCTAACGGATCTGTCTATAAATGTGTTATCTAAAGAGAATATATTGTCCATCGAGGGAAATGGGTGTAAAGCCTAAATTAATGGGTCACCTTAATGGAAACCTAACCTAGCGATTTGAGATCCCAAAAACAAGGTTCAATAGGAAATCTAGTTATGATGGACTTGATAAGTAGCACTTCGGATTTTTAATCCCTCCCAATTTCTATGATGCAAATAAGTGTTGCCTACAAAAGATTGGTTAGGATAAATTATGCTTTTAATCATGACTATATCTTATAAACAATACAAGTGGAGTATTGTAAGGTACTCTTTATAGAACATCACATATGTGAGTGCAAACTTGGCCGTTCTATTTTACTTAGGCAAATTATCTAATGCACTTGCAGAACCGACATCATAGAGTTTCTCATCAATGTAA